>JAHWFP010238793.1:3206-39737 GCA_023313725.1 Lithobius niger | reverse complement strand
TTTTTTTGTGTGTGGCTTTGTGGCTTTTAGCATCCATGAGGAGAATTTGCAAGAGCATCCCCCTGCTACAAGGCCTCAGCAGTCCACCGATGCTGAAACCGCCAATGCCGCTGACACAGGGCCGGCAGTCGACAGAGCTCCGACGGCTCAGGAGTATCGTACAGCATCACTACTCCCACCGCATGGCATAGTTGGTGACATCAATGACGAATTCCTGCACAGTGATAGTGTTCTTCTGTGGTCCTGCCCACCGTTTGTGTTTACGCGCAAGAAGTATGGCTCATGGTCGGCGAAGCGTCCGCACGGCTATCCATTTCCCCTGCATCTGTGGAACAGAGTGCCGCTTGGTGGTAAATGCGTGTGCCACGATGGAAGCTGGCCGGCGTTTCCCTGTCCCTAGTGATAGCAGTTGACAGTGACACCGTGCATGAGATGATGCACATCCTCTGAGATGAACACTGGCTGTGCCCGATTTTCACCTTAGACAAGTTCCTGTCTCTGGCTTCGCTAACCTTGGAATTCCGATGCACTCCCGGACTACACAACGATATAACAGTATGGAATAAACCCGAACAAGGACCGCACAATGTGTTACAAATAGCGGCAATGTGGTAGACGCCTCTGATAGGCACTGACTGATTCTGGTTTTCGATAGACTGAATAATGTGATGTGATAGGTATTTTATTAATTTCTTAATTGAGCGGTAAGCAGTGCAGTGAAATAGTCTACGCAAATGAGGAACAGAAAATAAGGGTGAGGCGTAGACCCATTAACTGTAAATTCCTGTACACAATTTATTTGTTTGGCCGACAGTTCGTTAAAGCACAAAACAATATATTACTCTCTTACTTATGTATTTACAAATGTCTCTTAATATATTTGATGCATTTATAGTCCTTCAAAAACTCATTTAGGGCTTCATAACTTGCAGCTTGCAAGTTTTCAGAAAAGGCAGGACAGGAAGCAACACTTTCGTCCATCTTGGCTTCTTCATGGCAAGTGGCAAGAACATCTCGGGGGTCGGCGCAACAAGGCCAACGGCCCCGAAACTGGCGTGTTCGTTTCGCACACGCGAATTTGCACACAGGCAGCCAAGCTTGGTGGTGGCACTTACTGGCTGGCTGGAACAACACACAATATCACCCACATATTTGAGGTCTAGTGTCTGGAATTTTGGGTTGGAAAGGGTGCAATGAAGTTGGCTTTGGCAAAATTTCGTATGTTCTCGTTTTTCTTTTTTTTTCTTCCTTTATGTACGCCGGTTAGAGTATTAATATTAAAAAAATAATAACAAGGAGGGAAGAGGGGAGAATGGTGTGAGAGCGAAGATGCACTCTCAAACATATACACGTTTGGAGCTTTGCATGTAGCTCTCGCGACCACTTAAACCTGGTGCAGGAGTGCACCTTACAGAGGATGTTGCTAGAGTGGGCGAGGCAGAGCGGGCACGCGGGAAGTACCGTACGGCTGAGCCGTAACAAAGTTATTGGTGCCTTAGATGGAAGCATAGAAGCGAGTATAGCGCTTCAATCAGGAAGAAAGGAAATCCTATTCATCAGAGAGAAGCACAATGCAGTCTTGGGCCCAGCAGTTGCCAACAGAACTAAATTCCATCATTATCGTAATTCCTGATACAAAGGAATTCCAACGGGCGGTGCACTCGCACTATTGCACCACTCCGCGCAGACTGGTACATAACTCGATTTTGGAACGCGCAAATCTGCATTTGAATACCGTTGCAAGGGCTATGTTACAAAATGCGGGTTTACCTGAATATTTAGTGTGAATAATATACAACAGATTGTGTACTAGAGCTCTGTCAGATTTTATACCCCCGTTACAAGGTTGGAGTGGTCAAATGGCAAACGCAACCACGTTGAAAAAATTTGGATGCTTCAGCTATGTGTAGTTGTACACCATAGTAACGACTAGCGAGTTAGGATCGACGGGTAAATGATGTTTGCTTCCGATAACTTCCTCCACAAAAAAATAACAGGTTCTTCTGCTAATATCGAACATGTGCTTAAAGTTTTACATTTTAAACAAAAACTCTGGTTATGTTCCAAGACTGCTGTACTGGTACTTTCATTACCAATTGGATTTTAAGTAATGGAATAGAAGTTACTCGGTGTACTTTTTATTTCTAGAAAGAAATATAAAGGCTAACAACAAGTTATAAAACATCAGCCTTGTAATGATGATGATGGAGCAATTGCTACCTGCTGTTAGTGATAGCAATTGCCGGCTTTTGAAGAAAATGCAGAAAACAGATTTTAATTCCAGTTGGTTACAGAAAAAAAACTTTACTAGGTGAAAATTTTGAAATTCCCCTGAACATAACTAATATGGGGCATCTTAAAAATTATTTATTGGTTTGACCACTCTGACAAAGTATTGGTTAGTTGTTTAAGTTCGCTATAGTATATTGAGCTACGCTTTTGTTTCTTGACTAATAAGCCAAATTTAATCACTCATTACTCCAAACAAAAAGTTAGCACTCCATTATTGGGAAGAACAGCATGATTCATGCTTTAACTGAAAATGCCTGGAATTTGGTTATGCCCTTTTCCAGGACTTGAAAAATATGTTATTTTGTCAATATTGTCAGTGTTGAACGGGAGAAGTGTGGATTATAATTGGTCAGTTTTGTTTCCTTTTGTAGGCTGTGTCGTACCACTTAGCATTGTTACAGTATTTCTTCATAAATTTAAAATAATGATTTAGCACACCTTTAAACTTTCCATGTCGAATTCCAAATTTAGAGACTCTACAGACTTCAAATCGGGTTTCCAACGACTTTCTTTTGTTATGCATTTTCAGTTTAACGATAAACAATGCTTTTATTTGTGCATATTACTAAGTTACATGCTAAAAACTGTTTTCTTCCACAGAGGAAAGAATTTTTGTCCAATAGTCAGATTACCCTCTAGAAGAGGCTACACGGGAACCCAAGCACAATCTCTACAATAGTGCGTGTGGTACAGTGGCTGCTGGAACCAACAAAGCCCGAGTCTTCCGTGTTTGAGGCGGCAGTCTGCATTGTTGCTTTTGATTCAGCGAAAGCTGATAAGTTAGCCTAACGTTACAGGCGTTGCTTCTTGTTCATTTCCGGGGGGGCGGCGCCCCCTGAGGCTTACTGGCGCGTCGACAACTTGGTCATTAGCGTTCATTTCCGGGTGACAACATTTTATTTATCTCATGGTCTGTTGGCCAACATGCACAGACGCTTTCTTTGCCAAACTGGATTTGTCAAAAAACTGGCAGAAGTTATAAGAGCCTACAGAGAAGGACTTAAAGTTCAGTTCCCTTTGAGACTAAAATACGTCTTCCGGCTGTCTACGAAGTTTTACACTCAAAATTCTGAGCAGCAAGTCAAACCAGGATGGCGACTACCACTCGAGACATTGAAGATGGCATTACTTACTCAAAAGATGTAAATGAGAAATTTATTTTGAACTGCCTGAATAGATACTCAGTTACAGCAAAAACCAATGAGTTTGGGCTTATTGTAACGGTCAATTAGGGCTTATGGAGACAGATTGCTTATCATTACAGAAATTCACAAAAATGTCCGTATGCTATGCTTGTTAATTCTTTATTAACAGTTGGTATTTGCAAGATTGACATTAAGCCTCTCAAATTTCAAAAGCGTGCAACTTCTAAAATTTGCCACATTGAAGCAAAAATGGAAATTGTTAAAGGCCGTTAATGGAGCGAAATGGATAAAAAGCTAGTGGACATTCAAGTGTACTTGGAGGAATTGATTTTGGTATCTACGCTAGAAAAAGTGTTATCAGATAGCAACAAAGTTTTAAATGAACTGAAGGCTATTATAAAGAATCTTGAAGATGACTTTAAGGAAACGGAGTGTGACAAGTTACAAGAAAGTACAAGTAAGCTAAGCAAAAAGTTGTCACATTCCTGAAGCTAGCCCAAATGCTGGAAAATAAGTTTCAGAATTAAGTGCTCGTCAAGCCCAAAGACAGTTGGTGTCACTTCTTAATAGCACTGAAAATTCTTTATAGTTTTTTGAATTATTAGATCGCATATTAGTTCACGACCAAAAACAATATCTTCTAGACAATAGTCACCACAAAGTTAAATGTTCACTGGCCCAGTTTTTTGGCGTAGCCAAAACTATTTAAAAATGGCCAATGAAGAAAAAGACAAACTTAAAAGGCTTGTGCACTAGGGTGGGTCGAAAAAATACAAAGTATAAGAACAGAATAGGGGTAGTGGAGAAAACTTGTACTACCACTTGACTAATAAGTGGGAAAAATTTCATTGTTGTGAGTTAATATTTTCTGCTCCGGCAAGGGGCCTAATTTTACGAAAATAAATAAAATATACTTTAAAAAGTGGAACATTTATATAAAAAAATATTTCTTGGAATTGATCGGGGTAGTGCAGAAATGTAACGACTCCCTTCACTATTTACGTTGAAAAAGTTTCTTTTTTGTGTGTTGATATTTACTGTTCCAGCAAAAGGCTTAAATTTCCATAAATTTGGTCAAAAATAAACACATGAGTGTTATGGACTTGGTTTCAAAGTTGGGTAAAACTGTCATTCAGGGCAAAACTCTACTAAATCTTCATCTCTATAACTGTAAGCAGCAGCATTGCCATATCCCACCATCTTTCACCATAGGAGGAGGCCAGGTGACATGTCTCAACTTGATTGCTTACATGACTCAACTTGTTTGGTGCTGTACTGCTCATCTCATGCTGCTTGCACGTGCTGCTGTTGGATACTGCTATCTGTCAGTGGCATTATTCCTAATCATTGTGACAAATGGCAAAAGTCTCAAAGTTTTCTTTAAGGCAAACTTCTGAATGTGCAATTTTCGGACACTCACAAGATTTTGGACGTATGTTGCCAACATATGAGGATGTGATTAGGTGCTGTTTGCATGAAAGGTGGTGTATTGGTTCCAAGAGTGGTGGTAATAAGGAGCCCAGCTTCACTGCCATTGCAGAACTTGTTGCAGAAAAGATTCAACGTTTATATGAAAACTCTTCCATTCCAACCGTTTCACGCAAGCCTGTAATTGACATGATACACACCTATCACAAAAAATACGTGGCCATAAAAGACATATATAAACGAGTTGAAAAAAGTGAGAAAACCAGAGCTAAGGTTGAGAACTTTAAGAAGGATGCCCGTACTACCCTCTTTGATATATCGGCTTGCAAGTGCCTTAATTTCGACAACTGTATTTGTTCCAAAGTGTTAAAGATTCCCGTCAAAGAACAACAGTTTCTAACTGATCAGAGAACTGACCGCCTTATGTGCATTGGTTCAATTGATATAGAAGAAACAAAGAAGCTTCGAAAACGAGCCCACAGAAGAGTGAAGGATTCTCTCCAGTGCAAAGCCCTCAAAGGTAATGTTGACCCTTTATCCACTTTGCGTGAATCTGAAAGCTATCCACGATCATCTGCAGATAGTGATACTGTGATGGACACAGACAGTACAGATATAAATAATGATGAATATGACGAAAAGAATGATCAATCATTCAACCCATGTTGCAAACCAAAGGCAACCCCTCCACCTCCATCTACCTCTCTTCAAATGAGAGTAAAACTAACAAACACAGCTTTAGTGAGTCAAAGATATGGGCTGTCAAACAGAGCTACAGCTGCCATTGCTACTAGTGTTATGGTTGATGTAGGCTTATAATAATAATAATAAAAATTTAACCACAAATGTGGTAAGGTAATTGGAAGGGGCATAGCCCACTAACACCAACCCTATGCTAAATAAGAAAACATGTCAAGATTAAAATCTAAAAACACAGATAATAGCTAAAAAGACATGCAGAGAAACCTAAAATGTAAAGTGTTAAAAAGCATGAAGCAAATTTAAAAAAAAAAAAAAATGTTAAAAAAAATATCACTCCGTGGTGCAATTCCTAGTTGAGATAGTTTCTTTTAAGAAACTTTCCAAGTGGTTGTTCATCTAAATGGTGTCGAAAGCCACCAACAGAGGATGAAGTAACCAAAGCATTTGGTAGAGAGTTCCAAGCTTCAATTACACGTGATGCAAAGAAGTATTTTTTACAATCAGTGTGCGAGGTTGGCAGACGAAGTTTAAGTGAATGGCCCCGCGTTGCACTGTATTCTACAAAAGTAAAAAAAGGCACATCGATTGTAAGTAGCCCATGAAGGATTTTATATGTTAGAACAAGGTCAGCTTTGAGTCTCCTAAGTTCAAGAGGTTCAAGGCATGCTAACGCCAGCCTGGCATTTGAAGAATGACTGCGAAACCCCGTAAGGCAGCGGGTAAAGCGACGTTGAACCCCCTTCAACCGGTCAATGTCTTGTAGAAGATGGGGCGACCAGACTGGGCTTGCATACTCTAGGATCGGCCGAACAAAAACCTTGTAGGCCCAGACCTTGGTCCTAATGCAGGTTGACGTAAAACATCTTTTAACGATTGCCAGCCTACGGTAGGCCATTGCAGTGATCATGCAGCAGTGGCTAGTAGACTTTAGGTCGGAGGTGAACCAGACTCCTAAGTCGCGTATAGTAAAGACTCCCTCAAGTGTGAAGTCAGCCAACGTGTATACGAGACAAGGATTAGCATTGCCAATGTGAAACACAATGCATTTATTTGCGGATAATGGTAGCTGCCATTTCTGTGACCATTGGGAGACAGCTTCAATGTTCGACGAGAGCATATAGCCGTCGGAAAAAGAAACGATTGGGGTACTTGCTTTCAAGTCGTCAGCAAATTTGAAGTGCTGGACGGGATCAGTACGTGGGCCAGGAAAAAGGTCATTTAGATAGATTATGAACAGAAGCGGACCCAGCACCGAGCCCTGTGGTACGCCGCTAGCGATATTACGAAATGAGGACCTGGAGGTACCCACCCGAACACACTGGGATCTCCCAACTAGGAAGTCTTCCAACCACTTGAGCAGATTTCCTTCTATATGGAGTACCTTAAGTTTGTAAATCAATTTCGTGTGTACCACCGATTCGAATGCCTTGTGAAAGTCAAAGCATGCAACATCCGTCGGTATGCTGAGATCGAGCGCCTCTGTCCAATAATCGAGTGCTGTTAACAGCTGGACAGTCGTCGAGCGGCCCGGAAGAAATCCATACTGGTCCTGATTAAGTAGCTCATTTGCGTTGAGATAGTGGAGTATCTCAGTTTTAATGATTGACTCCATGATCTTACACGGAACCACAGTCAATGCAATTGGTCTGTAGTTCCGCGGGTCGGAGTTTTTTCCCTTCTTGAAGATAGGTATGATGTTAGCAGTCTTCCATAAAGCTGGTAATTTGCCCGTGGAGAGCGCCAATGTGAATAGATACAGTAGGGCGTCGCAAATTTCGCTTGCAATTTCCTTAAAGAAAAAAGAGGAGTAGTCATCAGGTCCCACTCAGGCTTGATTTCTGAGTCCGATACTTCTCTTATTACAGATAAAAGCAAAATAGCCAGGGAAAAATCAAGACTGAACACAGAGCTAAAAACAACTTCCATGAACGATGGTCCTTTAATGGGAATTTATTTTGATGGCCGCCATGATAAAACATTTATAAATGAGCAACAGGGCAACAAATTCTATAGAAAAACAATAGTAGAAGACCACTACTCACAGGTAAGAGAGCCCGGATCCCAGTATGTTGGGCACATTACGCCAAATTCAGGTTCCAGTTTTGATATTTCGGAGAGCATATACAATTATGTGGTAGCTGAAGTGCCTGGAGGCTTGGACGACTTACTTGTGCTCGGATCTGATGGTACGGTTGTCAACACTGGCGTAAATAATGGTGTCATTCGCCGAATCGAGTTGAAGATAGGGAGACCTCTTCAATGAGTAATTTGCCTTCTACATTTTAACGAACTTCCTCTTCGACATCTCTTCGAGTTCATTGATGGCCCAACATCTGGCCCTACTTCCTACACTGGTGCAATTGGGAAACAATTACCAGGATGTGAAAAGCTTACTGTGGTTCGTTTTAAGGCAATAGATTGTGAATTGCCATCAGTCGACCCAACTACCTTAAGCAAGGATCAGCAATATTTGCTACAAATTTCCCTTGCTGTGAAATCTGGTGTATGCTCTACAGACCTTGCTATCTGCAATCCAGGTTTGCTAAACATGTCTCGCTGGCTGACCACTGCAAACAGGGTCTTGAGAGTCTATGTTTCTACCAAAAAACCTACAGCTGGCTTGAAAACCTTAGTAGAATTTATCCTAAAGGTTTATACTCCATCCTGGTTTAGAATTAAGTGCCAACACTCCATAAAGGATGGAACAAGGCACCTGTGGGAATTTATTAGGTTCTCTAGATACCTGCCCCAGAAGTACCTTGGTGTTATTTACCCAGTGATAGCTCGAAATGCTTTCTTTGCCTCGCCAGAAAACATTCTTTTGAGTATGTTGACAGACGAGAGGGCACATATCAGGAAGCTTGGAATGCGTAGGATTTTGAAAGCCAGGGAATGCATTACAGCAGAAAATTCTGTTGTTCGCAGCTTTTCCATCCCACAGATTAACTTCCATGCAAAAGATTACGTGGATCTCATCGATTGGTACAGGTGCAAAGTGTACTCTCCACCATCCTCAGTGGCGTTCAATCTGAAGATATTCGAAAATCATTGACTGAAGGAATTGAAAGTGACAGTGGCAAATGGCTTTTCACCGATTTCCCTTGCCATACTCAAGCTGTTGAGCGCACAGTGAAGCTGGTGACCGAAGCGTCAACCCAAGTATGTGGTGCACAGAACAGGGATGGGTTCATTCATGCGACTTTAAAATCAAGAAGTGTATTGCCTGTATTTGATCATAAGGCTGATTATAAATTTTAGTAGCTGTAACACAGAAGCAAATTATTTGTTGATTCTGTGCAGAACAATAGTGTAAGATTCCTAATAAGCAAAATAAAAGATGTTTCAAAATATACTGCGATTTGCCGTTTTTACCAAGTTTATTAAAATTCACTCCTTTTGCCGGAACGGAAGATATTAAAACACAAATACGAAACTTTCTCGCAGTAAATAGTGATTCAAGTTGTTACATTTTAAAACTACCATAATCCAGTACAAGTTTCTTTTTTTTTTTATAATACTTCAAGTATTTAGCGTTTTTTAGTCATTTTCCAAAATTTGGGCCCCCTTGCCGGAGCAGAAGATATCAACTCACGACAATGAAATTTTTCACAGTGATTAGTCATATGGCAGCACAAGTTTTCCAAACTACCCCTTTTCCATTCTCATACTTTTGATTTTTTCAACCCACCCTATTGTGCACGTATTAGATTCCAATAATGCCTTAAATGATTTCTGCGCCGAGCTTTCGAAATTTCTGCAACTTGCCTCGTCAAAACTTCTGTGAATGAGTGTCGACAAGTTTTAGATTTAGAAACTCGCATAACTAAAGTACCTGGAACCTTTACCTGGTGCTGAGGTAACTGCCCTTCACCTTGTAAAGCAACTGTTAAAAAATAATCCATTTCACCTGTTCGTCTCAAAATTGAAGGTGACGGAATACGAGTTCCAAAATTAACAATTTAGGTTAGCTTTTCACTTGTTGATGTTGACAAGCATTCAACTGCATGTCAGCACTACCTTCCAGTTGCTGTATTAAAAACAACAGATGACTACGACATCCTTAAAGTGGCAACACAACATTTTATAGATGGGAGACGGCTTATATCAAATAATTACAGTAGGCAGTGTTACCATCGATGGAAAGTTTTTTGCCATAGAAGTTTTTTTGGCTCTGATATGAAGTTTATTCTCATTAATTGCATGATGGCTGCATCATGTATTTGGTGTTACATTATGAAAGAAGACAGGTGGTTTGTGGCAAAACCGCTTTCGTTCTATAATGAAACTATTACACGCATGCGGATGTGGAAACTGTACAAACAGATGAAAAACGGTAGTGATAAAGAACCTATTATAAACGCAGACCCTCGCAATATTGTATTGGATATGCTGCATGCAATGTTGTGCATCACAGACCGCTTAGAAGAAAATCTTATTTTTGAAATGTTAAGACAGATGATCGATGAACACAACTTTGGGAAGAAGAAGAAAGACCGAGAAACTCTTTACCTAGATAAACATGTTTTCATCGTAAACGACATTGGAGTAAGCTTTTCTGTGTGGAAAAAAAAGTGGGGCTGGTACAGATACTAATATTAATTATGAATGGACAAGCCAAACAGTAAACAAAAAGGTTAACTGCTTGCACTTTTACCAGCACGTCTGCACGAAGTCCTGTATCCAGGAACTTGTAGGCAAGTCGTGCAGTTGTGGTTGAATTTTACTGAGTTGTATGGAATTAGAGAAAAATGCTGAAGTTGCTGAAAGTGGACTCAAGATATTTATTCCATTCCAAGCCATAAGGGGTATAAGAGCAGAGTAACTACCTACATGATGTCACGTTCCAGAACAAATCCGAAGACATGGTTATGGTTTTTTAGGAAAGTTTTCTGGACGGGTAGTGGAAAAACAAAATGACACAAAGTCAATTCTGCATCATCATACAAACAAATAGGATGCAGCAGCTCATTGTTTATTGGTAGAGTTCGCCTGCGGGTGTAAAAACTATTCACTACAAATCTGCAAAACGAACCTACAAAAAACGAAGTTGTTTATTGGAAACATAACATTAAAGTGAGCGGGAAAGAGCAAGCCCGCATTGGGTTTGAGGTTTCAGTGGTGTTAAAACAAACTTGTGTATACACTTTGATTTTTTTTTTAATATCAAGACTTGATCAAGATTTTTTTTATCAAATCCACTTGGGCTACAGTGATGCGGCGGAACCGCTGTACCGAGAGTGAACGAAAGTAAGCGTTACGGAGTGCTTTGATGCGATTACATAAACATGAAATTTCATGGTAGTTTTTTTCGAGTTGCATTTGTTGGTTTGCTGACTAGCTGGCAGTTACGTTGTTGTTTGCAGCTGTACTTCAGGAATGGTAAGCTTTGGCTGTTGTTGGGTTTGCTTTGCAGCAATGTAGTCTTGGGTGTTTGGCCTTCTCGAGTAATGGTGGTTTTTCCTGTGTTTTGCGCCTTTCGGTGGGAATTGATCACCCCATGTGGAAGGTGCCATTTGTATTGTTGGGGAAGAAACTAATAATGAGATTGTTGGACACTCTTGATCATGGTTGTTGCACGTTAGCGGCCGCAAGACTAAAGACTAAGGGAATGGTACGATTGAACGCTACTTTACAAATTTCTGTGTGGGTTTCCCTACGTAGTAATTGTTAGGGAATTGTTTGTAGTTTGCACTTTGCTGGTGAATGGTTGCAGGAACAGCATCAAACGTGTAATGACAACAATATCACAAATGCAGAAGTAATTAAAAAAATTGTTTTGGCGATTTTATTTAAAGAACCTTACTGTAGCAATGTACTATGACTGGTTCGAACGATTTGTTTACGTGGACTTGCAGTGGCATTATTAGGAGAAACTGGGAATAGTTTTGTAAGGAGAACTTGGAAATTATGTTCATGTTGGTTTTTTCACTGCTCTACCAGTTAACAATGGTGCACTGGAGTGGCGATGAATTATGTCCAAGATGATGTACCAAGTTTGTATGGAAGTTTTTTTCGTAATATTTTCTTGATGAAGTGTTCGGTGGAGTTTAACTGATCCGATTTTTTTTTTGCTAATTGAATTTCGAGCTTTACAATCTTCTGAGTTTGGAGGAACTGTAGTGTTTTAATCAGCATTTAACAACTGATTTTCAACCTGGTGATTACGCATGTATAGCGTAATCAAATTTGATTACTGTGTTGCAGCCTATCTTCCCTAGTAAGTAAAGAAACTTACGAATGCATGCCTGTCATAGCAGGTTAGCTAAGGATTTGTAGTCTGTGTAACGCAAGTTGCTAAGGAGAACTAAGTTACTTTGACAATGTATTCTCGCTAGATGTGCATTGTGCAATATCCTGTCTCAGGTATTGCATTGTACTGTTTTAGTCTCGTACCAACCTCTTTGTAAAGGTTGTGTGCTCAAAAGAGGGGGGGGGGGTGTGATTGTGAGGAGGGCTTCACTGCCCGCCAACATTGCTACCTCGCAGTGCCTTCCGATTGCGCACACCCCTCCCGGTCTTGAGGAATGAACAGAGCAGAAGCCGCTTGGCTTGGCTGCGTAAAGGATATATCCTTCCATTGTTATTAAACCTGTTTACTATTACTAATTGTTCTCGTGGTTTATCTGGGCAGGGGAGAAGTAATCGTCACATGATCACACTTTCATAAAACTTCGATTTGCCTAGGCCTAAGCGTAAATCTGGCATTGCCATTTTTTTCTAGATATCTTATGAGGCGTTTACTGATCTACGAGTTCCGAGTGTAATGCAACTGTGGCATTTCTACAGATTTCAATTGTGAAAACTGGACACTTGAGAGGAAGGGAAAAGAAAAAAAAAGAGGTTTGGGCTATTGTTTTATTGTCACCTTTTCAGTCACATTAAGATATTAAGCAGTAAAGTATGTAAACCATACACAGAATTTGTAATGAAGTGAGTTTGTCTTAATATAATTAATTCATGACGTACAAGAAAAGCGTTAGGTCACTCAGTACTTCGGCAAGGAACAGCGTAACATTAGAACCCTTGTCTTTCTTCGAGAAAACGGCATATACACGAAACTTTGAAACTGTTGTTGCATTACGATAAATGTAGCATGGCGCCCAAAAATTGTAATATGTTAATTTAGTAACCAGGTTAATCACGACTCCCAGCCGAGATTGCCCAAACTCATTCAAATAACTATTAAATGGTTGGCAAGGTTCGACGAATGTTTTCAGCATTAAATGTCACATGTAGGCTACTGTGTCGCACTTAAAATGAAAAATTTGAGGCTTTTGTAACACGAACTGGTGGGGTTTTTCAATGGAAGCAGAGTTAGTGTTAATAATATTTGTAATGATCTTGATTTACAAGGAACCCAACGTTTTTCGGGAGGGTGGAGAGTGTAAGGAAGCTGCCTTACACCTCCGCCTTTCTCCCTGTGTGCGCAAACTTCTGAGGAGGCTGCAACCGGAAGTCAGGAGGCAGCTCGCTCTCTCGGCAGAATGGGAGTTACCCGAGCACATATAATCGTTCTTGCTTTCAGCATTAAATCGTGTTAATTGATCCAAAATGTCGTCTTTCCCGATTCTTCACCTCCCGGACCCCAACACATGTATAGGGGTCCACGGTTTCTACGGTCAATGCAGAAATATTCCAGAAGTGTGCTGAGGAAGCACTAAGGCGAGTCGCATGGTCTCACGGTGGTCAAGAAGTTACAGAAACGTATGCGCATGCCAAAAAAAAAATCACTTACGATGGATGACATCACAGAACTTCATGGAATTGTTAATGAGAAACTTAGGAAAATGCTGGTATGGACCACTCTTGCACAAACTGCAGCTCCAAAATTTTGTAATTTTGTCAAAGCCCTTGATTTAGTGATGCAACACCACATGACAAATACCTTGCATTAGCAATGTTGTTGCTCAGTATTTTGGCTTTCATTTATTTCTGTTATTGGAGACGGAGCTACCAGACGCAGGTGTCATAGGCAACGAATGGTCATCTACCGTCCATTAGCAGAAATCCTGGTGACAAGAATTGTCCCAAAAATCTTCTAGCGTTGAAGAGACAGTTTTGAGACATGTTTCAGGAGCAGTTCTTCGCAAAGGTATTAACGAATCGAAGAAAGGGGGGATGCCAGGACCCTCAATTTTTCAAGGAACGAACAATGAAAGCTTCAGCTTCCAAACCAAATGAAACATACACTTTGAACATACCAAGAGTTGGCCTGTATGATATTACAGAAGTATGGTTCCAGTTGTTCCAGCAAATGAGGGGGGGGGGGGATTGAGGCTTAATGGCGCGTCGACAACTTGGTCATTAGCGCCAACCTCAGTCACAGTGCAGTGGTCCGGGTTGCCACTGCACCACACATTACAGAGATGTTATCCAAACCCCTAATCTAAATCTTGTCATACATCTGTACCTCCTGCAAAAATTGAAAAACACCGGACAGGAGGACAGACTTATCGCCCAACTGACGCGCAATGTCATGCGGAAGATGGAACCGACGACGAACACCATCAAGATGGCGACAATCAACAAGTAAGTGCCGGACCGTAAGTGGCCGTCGACACCAAGAACATTCAGGAGGGTCAACCCCCCGCAAAAGGAAACAGTGGGTAAGTCGGGTGTGACCAATTCGCAAACGGGCCAACACAACCTCCTCACGGCGACTGCGGCGACACGCTGAGTGCCACTCCTCGACAGTGCCTTTAATGGCCCGTAACTTATTACCGTCCTGTCCATCCCACGAGGCTTGCCAAAAAGCATGTAACCTCAGACGCAGAGTTGGAAAAGCGTCCGAGGGAACAAGCCTGAGATCCCTACCGAGAGGGCCAGAAAGGGCCCCTTTTGCTGCAGAATCCGCTTGCTCATTTCCACCTATCCCAACATGGCCCGGGATCCAGCAGAAAAGCACGGTTTTCCGCTGGCCAGGCAAGCGGGAAAGCAAAGCTTGGACACGTTGTGTCAAGGGGTTCCGAGGATTGTAATTCGCCAAGGACTCCAGGGCACTCATGGAATCACTAAAGATAATGAAATGCGTGCCCTGAAGGCCAAGGATCCACTCCACCGCCAAACCGAGAGCCAAAAGCTCTGCAGAAAACACAGAATAGCCTGATGGAAGGCGATGGGCAACCGTCACTCCTTTACAAACACAAGCACAAGCCACGCCAGCGTCTGACTTCGACCCATCAGTAAACAGCCGCTGATAACCGGCGTACTGAGAACACAGCCGCCGGAACTCCTGTAAGTACCGTGCAGGTAGAGTGGAACCCTTCGGGAGGGATGCCAGAGCGAAAATGAAAATGCCACTTGGGACAAGCCAAGGGCCTACTGGCATTCCCCCAAGCCTCAAGACGCTGGGCACCTCAAAGGCTATCTCCTGACAGGACTGCTGGAGCCTATCGCGGAAATCACCCTTACCCACCCTGCGTCTACCGACTCGCAAGTCTGGCCCAAAAACCATGGACCAAGCAGGACTGGATTCCACAGCACGTAAACGCACAGCATACTGAATGGCCAGCTGTCGCCGACGAATGGCCAAAGGTGGCTCCGAGGCCTCAGCATAGAGGCTGACCACTGGAGAAGTTCGAAATGCCCCAGTCGCCACACGCAGGCCACTGTGATGCACAGTGTCCAACATCTGGAGAGTCGAGTCACTAGCCGAACCATACACCATGCACGCATAATCAAGTTTGCTGCGGACAAGGGCTCTGTAGAGGCGCAACATGGTTGCGCGATCGGCACCCCATAAAGTGCCCGACAGAACCCGCAAGATGTTAAGTGCCCGCAAAGACTTGTCTTTAAGTTGGCGCAAGTGTGGAAGCCAAGATAACCTGGAATCGAACACCAGACGCAGGAAACGTGCCTGTGGGACAACAGGAATCTGCGCCTGCCCCAAGTACAGGCAAGGATCTGGGTGCAGCGTTCGTTGGCGGCAAAAGTGAATGCACACAGTCTTGTCCGGAGAAAACCGGAAACCATTACTGACCGCCCAGGTCTGGACTTTGTTAATCGCCAGCTGTAGCTGCCGCTCGCAGGTCTGCATGCGAGCTGCTCGAAAGCGCAGGCCGAAGTCATCGACAAACAATGACTGGGGAACAGCAGCTTGCTGAGCAATGGGGTTGATCCCAATAGCAAACAAGATGACACTAAGAACACCTCCTTGAGGCACACCATTCTCCAAGACAAACGGGCGGGAAAGAGCCGCCCCGACACGAACACGAAAAGAACGGCCTGAGAGGTAAGCGGAAAGCAACAGTGGCATCCGTCCCCTCACGCCACAGTTATAGAGATTACGGAGAATCCCATAACGCCAGGTCGTATCATAAGCCTTCTCCAAGTCAAAGAAAACCTGAACCAGATGTTGACGCAGGCGAAAAGCCTCTCACATCCGATTCAAGGGCAACCAGATGATCGATGGTTGACCGAAAACGTCGAAAGCCACACTGGGACGCAGATAAGAATCCGCGTGATTCCAGCACCCAGACCAACCTCTCACTGACCATCCGTTCCATAAGTTTACAGACACAGCTAGTCAGAGCGATTGGGCGATAACTGGAAGGAGCAGTAGGGTCTTTGCCCGGTTTCACAATCGGGATGACCACTGCTGTCCTCCATGCTGCAGGAACAGAGCCTTCTGCCCACACACGGTTGAACATCTCCAGCAAGAACTGCAGGGAGGCAAGATTCAGATGTTTCAACAGCTGATAGTGAACATCATCAGGCCCTGGGGCGGAGTCATGCGACTTGGACAAAGCGGAAACAAATTCCTGCCTGGTGAACGGTAAATTGTACTCCTCTAGCCCGTCGGAGCGAAAGTCTAGAGGGTGAGCCTCTTCACTATGCTTTATTCTGAGGAAACCAGGATCATAATGGTTATCACTCGAAACCTGTGCAAACGCAGAAGCAAGACAGTCGGCGATATCCGGCACAGAAGAGATCACGGTATTCGCCACCTTCAGCTGTGAAACCGGGGAACTCACGGTCTTCCCCGAGATCTGGCGCACCTTCCGCCACACCTGCTGAGAAGGCGTGGAGCGCGTGATCGACGAAACATAAACTGCCCACGAAGCACGTCTAGCCTCACGGATGACAAACCTGGTATGGGCACGACAGCGCTTAAAGGCTACAAAGTTGTCAGCAGTTGGGCTGACTGTAAACGCACGCAACGCTCGCCGGCGTGCCTGAATGGCCTGCCCGCAAGCAGGTGTCCACCACGGAACAGGAACCCGCCGCGGCTGAGTGGACGTACGCGGGATAGTAGCATGAGCAGCAGCAAGGACCACGTCAGCGAAATGAGTGGAAAGTTCATCCACATCAGAAAAGTCCTCAACCGCACGCTGAAATACAGCAGCCTCAGCAAAAGCTGACCATTCAGCACGTTTAAGCGCCCACCGGGCTGGCCTGGAAGCCACAGAACCCCCTTGTGTTGTGGACAACACAATGGGGAGGTGATCGCTTCCATGCAGATCGGCTGTGACACCCCAAGTGAAGTGAACTGGGATGGCCAGCGAGCAAAAGGCTAAGTCCACCGCTGACCAATTGCCCGTGGCCAGGTTATAGTGTGTCATGGCTCCATCGTTCAGGATGCAAACAGACCCCCTCTGCATCCACTCCTCAAGGATCCTCCCTTTGTTGTCTGTATGAGGTCCCCCCCACTGGACATGGTGGCTGTTAAAGTCGCCCAGCAACAGAAAAGGGGCAGGAAGCTGGCGGACAAGGTCCTCCAGGTCACCAACCCCAAAGACCTCATCCGGTGGCAAATAAAGCGAACAGACAGTAATATCCAAATGGAAAGAAACACGAACTGCTACCGCCTGAAGCCTAGTGTGCAGAGGCACACTGGCATGCGGCTGAGAGTGTTGAACCAGCACTGCAACACCACCATGTGCACGCGGCACAGGGTCAGCATCCAGACGGTAGACAGAATAACCTCGAACAACCGGATTATCTGACGCCTTAAAGCAGGTTTCCTGTAGACAGCAGCACAGAGGTCGCCAATGCGACAAAAGCAGCCGCAGCTCTTCGGCATGGGTCCGATAACTTTGGCAGTTCCACTGAACGATGGCATGCGCAGGCATTAGGGCGGGCTGAAGACTGAATCATTCTCCTCAACTCCTCCTCTGGGCGATCCGAAAACATCCGAATCCTCACCCGAATCAAAAGATGGAGTGAGGTTCAGAACGAAGTTGTCCTCGGAAGGAGGAAAAAGTTCTGGAGAATTAGAACAGAAAATCTCTTCCTGTTCCATGGGCAAAGTAGTATCAAGATGTTGAGGGGACACAACGGACCCCTCAGCAAGCTGGCCGTTTAACGACAGTTTCACTTTCTCTCCTGGTGGCGACGTCCTCACGGGTGGTGATGAGGCCTTACCAGCAGAAGCCTTTTTCTTCGACTTTTTCTGTGGCTCACTCCAGGCAGGCGGAGGCTTAGCTGAAGCCCCATCCTGCTTGGGAACAGTTACAGCAGCAGGAACAGCAGCAACCGGGTCCGAAGGACCCAAAAGACCCTGCAGAGATGGATGTTGCTGGGTCAACAAAGTAATAAGCTTGCCCACCGTCATCGTCAAAGACCTGAGCTCAGAGCGTAAATCTGCCAAATCAGCAGACTCACTAACTGGGCCAGGCGTTGGCGCACTGCACACCTGCGCAAAAGAACGAGTCAGTGCCGGTGCCGATAGCCTGGCTTTCTTTCGGGCCTCCGAGTAGGAAAGCCCGTCCTTCACCTTTAGTTCCTGCACTCGACGTTCCTCAACATAAACACGACAGTCCCGTGAAGAGGCTTGGTGCTGACCACCGCAGTTGACGCACTGCTTCGGGCCAGCACAGTCAGCGCCTTCATGGGCTGCCTGAGCACAGGAAACACAGGTAGGCCTACCTTTACACGAGCCGCTGGTATGGCCGAAACGTTAACAGCGGAAACACCGCATCGGATTCGGAACGTAACTCCTGACCTTCAAGCGCAGGTAACCGGCCGTAATGTGCTGCGGTGCAACTGGCGTATCAAAGGTCAGGAAAAAGGTGTCAGTTGGCTGGGCACCATTCTCGCCTTTCCGTGTCAAACGCCTCACAGCCGTAACACCCTGTGACTTGAGTTCGTCCAGGATGGCATCATCACCGAGACCCCTCAAATCAAAGCATGTCACGACCCCCTTGCTGCTGTTCAAAGTACGATGCGGCTCGACATGCACTGGGCATGACCCCAGCGCACTCGCTTTTAAAAGCCTCCTCGCCTGACCATCGTCTGCAACTTCCACAAGGTATCCCCCAGCACGGAGCCGAGAGACACTCTTCGGATCCGAACCACAGATCCCTTTCAGCGCTTTGTGGACAGCGAACGGACCGAGTTGTGTAACATCTCGGCCCTCGCCTGTCACCACCAGGAACTTCGGGACTTGGTCCCGACTCTTACAAAAGTCTGGTAACTGGGCACCAGGCCCAACCATCTCGGGTTCCCTCCTCTGGCGCTTGCTAGTGCGGCGAGGAGGGGAAGAATTTTGGGGGGAGGGGGGAGAAGTAGTTGCCATGTACAGCAAAAATAAGTCGCGGCGGTGCGCCCCCCAGAAAAGAAAACCCCGCGCGGCACTCGGGTGATGCAGGGCCGGAAGCCGCATATCCAGGGCCCTGCACCAGGAAGCTTACACCACCGTCTATCTCGGTGAGGTGGCAGCCTAAGCATGCCGAGAGGCGAGGCCACCAAGGAAGCCGTACACACCACCTCCCTCGATAACCCAAACAGTTCGGGTTCGTGATGCAGATGGATACAGCACAAGCCGCCTCCCCACAACGACAGAACCCGAAAAGTCATAGCCGATTGACCTTAGGCCGGCTCGCCCAGGCCACCCGTCCTCCGGAATAAGGAGCCAAAGCCCGAAAGCCAGGATCTCCGCCTCCACGGATTACTAGGTTGCAGCACACGGCCAACATGCTGGGGGATGAGGATGAAAAGCCCAGTGGCCAGAATGGGCAAATCGGAATCAAACCCAAAAGGGGATTCAAACCGCCAAACATCCTCTAAGCAGCCACCCCGGGCCCGGTTTGTCTGGATGTCCCTTCACCTCTTTCGGACTAGTGCTTGCGACGGGTGTTAAACCTGCCCGCCATACACACCGTAGGCGCACTCGCAAACCGTAGTGTTGAGGTTGCTAGTGTTCAAGACGGACAAAAAACCCTCCGCCACGCAGACCCTTGGCACACTAGCAAACCGTGATCTTGGGTTCCCTTTTAGTCGCCTCCTACGACACGCAGGGGTACGGTGGGCTTATTCTACCCCCAGCCCACAGGCCAGCCCAGCAAATGAACAGTTTGTCTGAGCTATTCTACTGTTATGTAGCCTGCAACGATGGAAAAAGTTTAGGTACTGACACTATTTTAAATGATAGTCGAATACTAAAATTTTGGTCGAGTGGTGGAACATGAGAAATTATTGAAAGTTTGTTACTAACCGAGGTTTTCTAATGGAGTGCATAGCTAGAGAAAAGTTTAGTGCAAAGAAGAAAAAAGAAGCTCCAGCACGAAAAGCGAAGAAAGTTGCAAATAAAAGCAGCATCGGCGAACAAAGCCAATATTACTATTTTCAGGCAAAAGTTAAACGTGTGTCGTCAACAGCAGGCTTGAGAAAAGGCCTTAAACAGACAAAAGACTGAATTGGTGCTGTATTAATTCAAAACAAAATAATGCATTATTTCATGCTTTTGTGTTCCGTTCAAGTTTTACATGTAAGCTTACATTCCAAATAATTTTCATTCTATGGGCAGCTGCAATAACGTATATTTTTTTGTGCATCAAACAATAACCTAGTCAAGTAACTGACAAATTAGAAAATGTAAATTATTGAATAAAGTTTACAAGTAATATAATTAAAAAGATGCGTACTGTATTTAGTGTGGAACTTGTGTACATTGTGGCTACAGGCCTGAGTAGCAAGGAAAACGTACGAACTGACCCGGAAGTATGAAAGATGCCATCTTAATGAAGTCGCATTTGGTGAAAGTGCATTGTGAGTAATACAAATGGGTGCCCGTAGGTGAGAACCACAAAATGGCAACCGGTAGTTTATGTTTCAGCTAGTCAATACAGGTTTCGATTGCTAGCGAACATTTCTTGTAACAATATACAAAATGAGTGCCTCTTTGAATGACGTTATCCAAGATGGTGGTACCCGTAAGTAAGCGTACTGTAAAAATCAATGCTTATTAGTAATATAGTATTTAGGTTCGGTGTTGTTTCGCAGTGAACAGTTGCTGTATACGTAATATTTTTCATTTTTATTACTTTTCTGCTTGGGGACACTAGACTTGAAGATCGGTTTTCAACGAAAAATGGTGGCATCTGTAGGTGAGTATACTATAAAAGCCAATGCTGATCAGTATTATAAGTAGGGTCGGTTTCGTTTCGTGGCGAGCAGCTGTTAAACACTTAACATCATTTTTATGAATATCCTGCTCGGGGACACCAGATTTATAGCTCGGCACCCCCATAAAATATTTTTTTGTATGTTCTCGTGTATTTGTCCCTTTAATGCCACCATCCTTAATATACATGTCTTAATATTCAATTGAAGTAGCCATCATTTTATCACTCTTAAAACAGTACAGGCAAGAGCTTTAATGCCGGATGGGTCTGAATAGTTCTTTTTTTTTTACTCGTTAGATGGCAGTGCAAAATGTTTTCGGTAGAATAGTCCCCACAAAATCAGCTTGCGTACCTGCCAAGTCTAGCTTCACCGTAGCCCACCCACTGTTGCCGTTACAGTTTCGTGGCACATGCTGCATCGCAATATTGAACTAATCAGAATATATGCCGAGATGCCAAAAATTGTTGATGATGTCCACAGTCTAATTCATGAAACAAAGAATTTTCAATAGGTAAAACTAATGAAAAGTGCTGACGTGTTCTGAAGAGTATGAAATTTTTTTCTACAAACGAAAGCTGTTTAAAACCATGAAATTTGTTGCTTAATCAGACGAGATTTTGAAAACATTTCTAGGAAATTACAAAAGTTTGGTTGCAGCTCTTGAAGAAAGTCCCTGTTTGTTTACAGTTCGTGACAAACTTTTGTGCAAAACAAAGGTGTTTAATGTGTTGGCGTGCGTAGATTTGTATATCTTGATGTCTAACACCTCTAAATGTGGCCAGTCTGTCGATTTTATTTTACCTTGGAAATCTGTATTCATTATGGACAATTTAGACTCTCAGTTGAATGACTACAAAACATATTTTGCAGTAACTCTATAAAGATTTAATGAAATTTAATGGGTATTTATGACATCATTTTTCGAACCTGTCATCACACTCCACTGTAAACAATGTTCCTTGTGTGTAAGGATGTGCTCGTCAATTTTCAAGTGTTTTAATTCTACCAATCTGATAATTTCAATTGGATGGTAAGATATTTAGTATTAAGAATATTGAGGAACCTGTGTTTAAATTGTATTAATTAATGGTTTGTTTGCTTGTTACAGCTGCGTACGGAAAAGGCTGTTATGAGCTTGAACATTACTTGATGATTAAAGGACAGTTTGTGTACGATGTTGCTGATGCTGCCTTGCTTGCTATTTACTCCTACTCCCAGCGGGAAAAAAAACTATTGCTAACATATTTAATGGAGCTCTCTAGCTTGACTGTGTTGGAACTTTATAAGCGAAGATTCACTAAAACACCATTCCCAATCTGCACAAGTGTGAAAATACTTGAATGTAATGTATATCAAGGCTTGCCTCTTCGTCCGTATAGTCCAATAAGTTCCAAGCACCTACGATGAACCCAACAGATGCTGAGTTCATCCGACAATTTTTCAAGCAACCTTACAATGTATGGACAATATCTGAATTTACTGAGCAGTCAGTATGTTGTTTACAGCAAATATGAAGAATCTGAAACTACTGATACATTGACAGATAGGTGTGGTTTTCTTTTTAATGTACAATTTTTACTCTATCCACGAACTGATGTTTTTATTGAGCAAGCAAATATTCATAAAGGATTCGATTCATGGCAGGAATTTGGGAATTTCTTAAATGTGTTTCCATTTTAACACAATAGTTGATGTACAAACCCTGTGGTTCCCCTGCTGAAAATGAACTGCAGGAAAACTGCAGGAAAAGTGCAGTAAATTCCCCACCTCAAAAAAACTGCACTTCAAACTGCAATTAAACTTGGTTGAGTACCAAGAAACTTAGCAAAGCCATGTACGGTGAAATTGAATCTGCAAGAAGTATGGATCTGCGTGCAACACGAAAAACTTTTGAAAACTACCATTAATCGTATGAAACAAACACATCCAGCTAGTACTAAATTCGTTGCTTTTTTCTCTATTTGTCCCTGTATCGGAGTCATATGTGAAAGTTGGATATCAGTGATTAGCAGTATTGCGTTGAAACGACCCAGTGCCTACGATGATATGTGGGGAAAGCATTCGCCCCCACTCCCCCTTGCTAGCTACACATGCACTAGAAAATTCTTAAGGGTTGCACTGATTGTCAATGTTCGGGTTGACGTACCACAAGAATTTTTGTAACGTATCATCATCCAAGCATTTTCCTCATTCTGTTGCATCAAACGTTGTAAATAAAATTTCTCGGTGTGTAAATTGCATTCCAGTTTTTAATTTCTACCCTAAATTACTTCCCTTTTTCAAGCTTTTCTCGTTTAAAATGCTCTTAAACTGGCAAACAAACCAACGAGTTTCTTACTGCTCCTCAGCTTGCTCTCGGACGCAATTGCATGTATGACGGCTGCACTCCAGGCGCTGTATGTCGCACCTCGAAGCAAACACTTCGCGGGGGTACATTGCCTTTATATTTTTTAACAGTTGTTAACCCAGCCTGCTGCTCAAGCGCCAGGTACCTTGCAATGAGCTCGTTAACCTGCTTAACCAGTTTAAACCGCTTGATGCATGTGGCACGTTGCTGACGTAATTCCTTGACTGTGTGCCGCATTGTTCAGATGCGTATAAAAGCAGCCCGTTGAACAGGAATCATCAGTTGGTGTTGGAACCTTGGAACTACTAGGGCAAGCACAGGTGACACTTGCTGCAGCGTCCTTTAACGCTTGCAGGTGACAAGGATTGGAATTGAGGCTAAAACTTGAAACCCGAGTGTTGTGATTAAGTGGTCACAAGGAATCCTGGACCAAGAAAGGTTCCTCCAAGAAATTCAAGGCCAGTGGATTTTTTTTGTTTCATTTTTTTACTAAATCTGATGAACATTATTGTGAAAAACACAAATGCATATGCAGCAGCTGAACTTGATAAGGTCATAGAGTGCATTCAAGCCCACCCAATGACTAGGATTACAAGATGGAAGAATATCATGGTTACTACTATGAAAAAATGGAATGGCCTTACGATAAACATGGGCTTGACTAAGCGAAAAAGCACTGAAGAATACTGGAGTAAAACACCAAGCCAGGAAATTTTCTTCTTTGGTAAAATATCAATTGATTGGCAGGTATCTACATGTGAGCGACCATTCAGCACAGAGGTGAAGCTGGCTTTGATCCTTGGTTCAAAATTAGGCCTGCGTATGATGACACGAATGCAAAGTGGGAAAATAAACGTTATTTTCCAAGCCTTGAAGTTTCAATCAATGAATCACTTGTTAGCATGGAAAAATCGTGCAGCGTACATCCTAATACATTCTGAACAAACGCCATTCACAGTTTGGAATAAAAAGTTTGAATTATGCGAAAGCCAAAGCAGTTACATTTCATGAATCTGATGAAAAATGCCAACCTACTCAGCAAAGGTTACCATCTCATAACTGACAATTTCTATGTAAAGCCTGCGTTGGCAACTGCACTTTATGACGAATAGACTCATCTCATCAGCACAGTAAGAAAGAATTCAAAGGGTTTACCCATTGAAATTGCTCAGTGTAAGCTCAAATGAAAAACAGACAATCTACATTCGACGTGAAGAAACACTAATTTGAGCTTTTCGTGATAAAAAAAAATCCCAAGCGAGTTGTACTCTCCAATTTTAGTGACGCTAGTGAAATGGAGACCGCAAACGCAAAAATGATACAAATCTGTAAACCCGAAGTTGTGGTTTTATATAACAAATCAATGGGTGGTGTAGATCTGTCGGATAAGATGATTTATCGTGTCGCATCTGATTTATCATGTATGCGTTATTGGTGAAACCTGTTCATCAATTTTATTGACATGTCATTGCTAAACGCGTACATTTTGTACCGTAAACACACAGATAAGCAGATACGCTTGTCGAGACACGATTGTTTTGTTTGTGTTGTCAACTGCCTCTGCGATACAAACATGGATGGACAACCCAGAGCCTGCTCCCATAGGACATTTTCTAATGAAATTGGAGAATGGAATGAAATGCGATTGCAATGTATGCAGTGACAGGTTTAAAGCAAGCCTAAAAAAACGCTGTTACTGATGGTGTCGTGTTGGTGTTTGTGTCGAGTGTTTTCCTCAGCTGCAGCAGTATACACGTCGAAGGAAATAAACAATATTTATCGCAGACATAGTACAAATTTTTATAATTCAATGTATGTGTAAATAAATAGGCCTACTATATTTTGGGATAACCTGTGTCAATGCCGCAATTTTTGATGGCCAAAAGTGTCAATGCAAAAATTTTTGGATAAAGATGTCAGTGCCACCGTTTTGGAGACGCCATGCAAATTGTGGATGCCACTTAAAAAAAAAACCGTATAGGTAGGAGAGTTTTGGTCTGCTATTTTCTGTTACTGTTATAATTTTCCCTGTTACATTAATTACATTTTAGTGCAGGACTAATGCGGATGGGGGCGAGGTAGGTGCCTTAAAGTCTACATCACATAATAAAAACAATAGACTTCATATTATTGTATATTGCAACCCTTTTGTGTCACTGTGCCAAATAGGCCTAGTAATCATTATTATCATTAGTTTATTATTACGAAATTAGATTATATGTTTTAGCTTCACAATACATAGGGACAGTTCTTCATGTTATACTAGCAGAGACCCATGATTTGGCTTTATTGCATGGCATCACTAGGTAGGGTTACTGCCTTTCCTGCAAAACTGCTGCTTATGTAAACGACACAACAGGCTACAAAAAAAAACATAATCTTCTAGGAACATGTCTGTGATGCAAACAAATATTTGTGTGTTCTAATGTAACAAAAGGGGGGAGGGAAATGAGGCTTAATGGCGCAACAAAAGTTTGTAGCTTTAGTGGCTGGAGAAGTCGACTTTTGTCACTTAACTAAATTGCCGCAAAAGGACCATTAAGAGGACATAGCTTTCAATACCATAACGGTTTATTAACAAACAATCGAATTACGAATCAGTTAACAATAATTGATTAATTAATAACAATGTATCGGCACATAAATAATAACATCAATCAGTCACAGTTCAATTCAGGTAGCGTTGGTTTACAATATCAGTATATTGGCATATCAGTTTATCAGCACATCAGTATATCAGGGCATTAGTAACAAATAACAAGCTCATAATCAGCACATTATAATCAGACACTAATTATCAAGTGCATATCGTACGTCATAATGTTTAACAACAGTAAGATACTTAGCTGGCAATCCTGGATAGCAAAATGAAGGGCCTACAAGGAAAGTTTCCCTGCATAACAAGAGAGCAACATGCTAAGAAGCCTTGGATTAAGCAGTAGGGCAGCATAAACTCAGAATGAAGCTGAAGACACACACTCTGAGGCAAGGTAAGACTCTCAATCTTTTATACTAGTGTATTAGTCAATGGCTTTTCAGGTGACCAGTTGGGAAACCGGATGAGTGTTCAGGATGTAGCTTGGGAAGTTGCTTTGGAAAGTTACCCGGAACCTTGGGTGTGGAAGGAATGCCAACTAGGTTGCTTAAGAAGTACAGCCAGCTATAGGCTAAGAGTATATTCACAAGTCGAATATGGGTTTGGTAATAATATTAGTGTCACCATATTTATTATGTTACCGTATTAATAACAATAACAATATTATAAAATGTATAATAATGACAGCTGGCTTTATTAAGGCAAACACAGTGTTGAATATTAAGCTAATGAATGCATGATATGCAAATCATACACAGTCCAATTGTTAAACGAATGTCTGCTGGTGCCTCTTGTACCACGAACTTCATTAAATTCAGCACTGGGACCCTGTTATGATTAAAAAAAGCCGCAACGGTCCCATTGTAAACTTAAAACACACTTCTTAAGAATAAAATCCAAACTCATCTCACAAGTCAACTTTTACATCATTTCATAGTTTCGTTCAACAAGATAACTGCATTTTGACTTAATTTTCTGCCGTGAAGTAGTCTTGTGAGTATTTTTTTTCAAATTCCGAAATAGAAATTATTGATACTTAATGTAATCAATGGATTAAATTTTCACGGGCCAGGCTAAAAACTCCCGAGCAACTCTCGGCCGGTGCTTTCGTAGGAAAAAAACTAATACGTATATTAGAAAAAATTTAATGGGAGGAAAATCTTATGCCCCGCGGAATGTACCGAGAATTCAAATCTTAACTCGCTATAACATTGTTTCTTTTGGATGACCAAGTAACTTCACATAAAGGTGGCGTACACAAGTTTGCAGACTGACAAAATTTTAACAGAACATTTCAAACCTTTAATGATGAAATCATTCACTTTCACATATAACCAGTCAATTCCAACAATGGCAAGTGGACATCAACGGAACAGACACACATTTTGATAAGACAAATACGGTTGAACACAGAATCATATGTTTTCTATGATGCGTCGTTGAATACAATCTTCGTGACCTTCGTAGTTTAACACAAGTCTTTTGAGCTGTATGTAGACGATATTTTTCGACAGTTCATACTTTCTGCATATTTTTGGCAATAGTTTTTATCATGGAATGTATGAAGAGACAGTTCAATGATCTGGCAATCTGGCTATGATAATGGTGACGAAAGCTTCAGGGAAATATCAATAATCTTCTAAGGTTAGTTCTAGGCAGTTGTCACTGTAACACATTAAGATTAGGCCCAATGGTGTAACTAGTCGAGACGACCAATGACTGCATCAAAACAAATGAAATATGGCATGAAACAATATCCTGTCACACAAAAGTGATACGACTGAATCTGGAACAAAAGAAACATCCATGTATAGTGTGCTGTAATCATTATTTTTATAACTGCCGATGGGCATAGGACTGGTGTTTCCGAAACGGTATTTCTCAGATTAACCAAAATATTCAACCAAATGGTAAACAATAGCTGTGATCAATTCGGATTCAATAACAGTGTATGTTGAACTGTCCTATTATCTTATTTCCCATACAATTTCCAATTGTGGATTTCCCTGCAATGCACTCATTTATATTATGTAACCATTTCATCCTATGTTTTGATTTAAACAGATTTTAATGTAAATATCTAGTATAAAACATTCATTCCAGAGTTTGCAAAATCATTCAAAGTTCTGATATTATAACTGGGTCATTGTTTACCTTATTTCTCAACGGCTGTTTGACCTTTTGCACGCGGAACCCGTATCTCATAAGGGTGCGTGCTGCATCATTCATTCGCGGGACCCGTATCTCGTACGGGCGCAAATTCATTCATTCAGTTGGCTGTAGTATTTCAAATCAAATGATCGTTTGAAAACTGAGTGATGACTGGCTATGGTCATTCATGCTTCCAGCAACCTTTAGCGGCAAAACAAGGTCACGTGATATGTTTTAGACAATAATATTCAACGTAAACAAAGCTATGTACAACGACGCGAATTGGTAGCCAGCGAGCAGCTTCCCCACGAAAACCAAAATGGCGGCTGCATCGTCGAGCGCCAGTGTTGGTTCAAGCCAAAATATGGCCGACGACGGAGATAGTGTAAGCAATGAACAAATTATTGCAGAGTACTTTTATGATACCGATAGTGAAGGGGAGCTTTTAGGTTTTAGTAGTGCATCGGATAATGACCCGGAAGACGAAAACGAAGTTTATGAGCGTTTATGTGCAGCCGCACCCACAAGCGAAAAATGGGAAGACATTGGGTCCGATACAGTTGAATATGCTCACACTTTGCCTCCATTCATGGGAAACTCAAAATTTCATGGTGATTTGCCCCCAAATTCGTCAGCTCTTGACTATGTAAATCTGTTTTTAACGAAGTGTACATCAACGAAATTTGTGCTGAAACTAATAGGTATGTTTCACAAATAAAACTTGGTAACGCTCCACATCCACCTCTCAGCCACCACTAAATAAGTGGACTGACGTTACCGGAGATGAAATGAAAATATTTTTTGCGTTGATTTGGGCAATAGGTTTGGTGAAAGAAATATTTAGAGGACTATTGGAGTCTCAACGAGATTTTATCAACACCATTCTTCCGAAATATGCTGAGCAGGGATAAATTTACTTCTATTTTGTATGGGTTGCATCTCAATAATAATGAGAATCAAACAAGATCAGACGATCCAGGCCATGATCGTCTTTTCAAAATTAGGCCTTTTTTCGATAGATTGGTGGCCAGGTGTAAATCCATGTGCACACCCGATGTAAATATTTCAATTGATGAAGCTATGGCACCCTGGAAGGGAAGACTTATTTTTAAGCAGTATATTTCAAATAAACGCGACAAGTTTGGGGTAAAGCTGTATGAACTGTGCGAATCTAAGTCGGGATATTGTTGGAATTTAGAAATTTATACCGCATATCAAGATATAAGTCCCCAAGGGGCAACATTCGATGTAATACAATGGTTACTAAGTAGGCCACCTGCATTACTAAATCGGGGTTACTGTGTCGCCAATGATAGATACTATTCTTCCCAATATTGTTCTCTGATCTGTATGCAGAGGACACAATGGTCGTAGGCACCGTTATGCCTAACCGCAAAGATATGCCAAAAGAAGTCACAACAGCAAAATTTAAAAAAGGTGAAATTATTTGTTTTGTGAAGGGTAACATTGCAGCCCTCAAATGAAAGAACAAACGGGACGTGCTCATGATGACTACAATGCACTCCGAGCCAGCCAAAATGGTCCCCATAGGAAAAACAACAAACAGGGGAGCCGATTTTGAAACCGTAAGTCATTCTCGACTGCAATGTAATAATGGGCGGTGTCGACCGGCAAGATCAGCTCGCAAAGTACTATGCATTCCGACACCGCAGGTTGAAATGGTGGAAGAAGGTATTTTTTTACGTTATGTCTCTTGCTTTGACCAACGCGTACATCTTGCACCGGAAATTTTCAACTACCTCAACTACGCAACCGTAAATTTCTTCAAACAGCCATACAACTCCTTTGCGAGAGTTCTTAATTCAGGTCTCCTGTTGTTAGGCAAACAACCGGAAAGACACTCGATAGACTGGTTGCTCGCCATTTCATTAGCACCATAGCGCAGACTGGCAAGACGAAAAATCCACAGTGCTACTGTACAGTTTGTCATGTCAGCACAGGGAAAAGGAAAGTGGCTGGACAAAATAGGCAAGAAACCAGATACAAGTGCTCCGAATGCGATGTTGGACTTCATCTGGAACCCTGTTTCCAGATTTACCACACACAGAAGGACTACAAAGCATTCTATGACTTGCACCACAGAGCACAAGAGTAAGGTAGGAAAGCCATCTTTTCTTGCTGCCCCTATTGCTAATATATCCTTGAATAATTTATTTTCAGCCAAAAATAAGTACAGAAGTTTTGACAAACATATAAACGTGTATTTTATTACATATTACAAACTTGGTACCACATTTGAAGTGTTTGACACATTTGAAACAATTCCCAAAGAAGTGTAAAAATGCTAAGTGACAGGTGCGGAAACTGTATTTTTAAGCTCAGCGTTCAAAGGGTTAAAACACTATATTTGAAAATGAAGACAGCATAGCCTTACTCTTAATAAAATTCTTATTGCCAATGTCTCATCTATTTTATTCAAAGTACTGTATAGGTAGTATAATTCATGCGCCGCATGCGATTTCTCAAATAATGGCTCATAATACTGAATTTATCTGATTTGCAGCAAAACAATATTTATAACTTACTGTTTCCGTGTTTTGGAAAGATCTTCGATTAGTTGAACTGCCAGTTGCGTATGAGTGTTAATCAATGTCTGAGATCATCGCCAGGTTTGTCAATCCGTTGAATAAAAAGAGCAGCTATCTGAAAAATGATCACTCTTTTTCAGAAGCAAAATCAATGTGTGCCTGGTATGCATTTCTTGCCAAGACGGCTCTTTTGTCACTAACTGGTTTGTAATGGGGCTACACAAGTTTAATAAATACAGAACGGTCACATACTTCGAATAGGCCAGTCAGTTGCGTATTTTAAAATACAACTCATACTTTGCTTTGGCCATACATTTCCTTGGTAATACAATTTTTTTTCAATGTTTAGCCCAAAGGAGTCATTTTGAACTTGATTGCATTTACAACTTTCTTTAGATCAGGATAATGAATGCTCATAGATTCTTTAATTAGAACGCATAACTTCGAATAACTTGATTTCCATCAATTAGTTTTTCAAAACAAATCATTGATTAGAAATTCTTGTATTAGTACGTTGAACTTCAAATAAAAATGATTTCCATCGAATAGTTCTTTAAACCAAATCATTGATTAGAAAGTCTCCGTTGACGTTGCAAAATGCCGCCGAAATATTCGCTCAATGTTCACCAAATATTTCTCTATATGGCTATTTTGTGTTGCAGCAAAACATATGCAAGGACCGTTATTTGTAACGAAGTTTTTAGGTGCGCACTATAACATTTAGTCTTATACTGGCGAGGTCCCCCCCCCCCCCTCAACCCTGTTTAATACTCATTCATGTGGGTGCTCTGTGATCCTGCAATTTGGGGAGCATAAAATGTATTGCAGGGTACCCTCGTCACCGAATCGTAGGAGATCATACGTTAGTGCTCCCGTAGCCAGTCATTTGCTTAAATAAACCAGTTAGCCTATTTACCCAATAATGCAGTATTCAGTGTTTCCTAAAAAATCCTATCTTACGGAAATATATTTTGAACCCATTATTTTTAATAACTTGCTTTAAAAGTGTTTAAACGCTGTTTTTTTTTTGCTTTCCTTGCTCGTTGCACTAGCCTGATGTCTTATTTACAGCTTTGGAAAATCCAGTGACACAATTTTATTATCCGTAGGGGCACGCGCTGCTGTTTTTATGGTGCATGTCAGGGGCCTGACTGCACACTATGATATACGGTCTTTTTGTCGTATACAACCCGATTCCGGGAGTGACTATAGAAGGAGCATTTGGGGGAAAAAACCTTGGGTGGGTGAATCCCCCAGTGCGCCGCCCGATACCATGAGTACGTTCGCAGAAAACGTTGAAATAGTACAACAATTTTTTCATGCTCATCCAGGCGAGCCGGTAGACCCCGGGTCCCACATACATGCTGGCCTCTCTGATGGCCCCTTTGGCTACCCTCGAGGAACCGGGTAAATTTATTGTAGCGTGTAGTGAGCATTCCAATACCTTCCCTGATCGTGTGAACTGCTAATGAACACTGGCCTGTTCCCAATTAACTATTTCTATTAGCGCGTCCATTTGTTATAAATTCCTTTTGAATGAGCGATGATGGCATGATTCGCCTATTGTCAGCGGGAAGAATTATTTCCGAACGGTCCCCTCATTTTTCTCTTTACCCTGCTCTCTCTCTGCCGCCAGCGTGGCAAGCGCCATGCATGTGACATTATTTCATATATCTGTGTTCCTTTCCTTTGTCTTGGCACTGTGTTATATCTAGTGTGTTGTATCGTCGCCAGTTCCAACAACGACGAATCGTCAGAGAAGCACTACAGTGATGTTTTGTTGTCAGATGCCGAACCCCTGAGGAACCCCTCGTCGTGCGCTGTGATCGGGATTCCCGAGGAAGATGCCTTGGCAAGTTCTTCCCTATGAGTAATGCAGCCCAGCTGCCCTGAAGCAAGTTCCGGTGAACAGACCTGACCCAGTAATGGCTTATACCGACGAGGCTTTGCGAAAAAATAAACTGCGCATTTATTTAATGTAGCCCCGTACAGTACCATAACCGCCACCGTTTCTTCGCAGTCAGTCTTTGCAGTTGTAGGCCACCCAAATACTCATACCCACGAATAAACAAACTCTAATTTCCAACATCTAATTCATTCCAAGTAAACTGTCATATCCTGTTAAAAGGTAAGAGAAGTTGGACCTAGGTTTGCTTCAGGCGCTTAGTGTAGGGAAGGGGGTAACCAGAAAAATCCATACTTAAAGATGGGGAATAGTAAAATATCTGTCGCCTGTAAAGGACTAAAATATTGAAATCCCATCCTCAAGATGTGTAAAGGTTAAAATGAAATCCCGTCCCTTTAGAGGGGCGGGGGGGAAAGATATCTTCCTGTGTGGAAAAAATAGAATGTCATTCGAATGGAAATAGAACCACATTTCTACATTTCTGTGATTAGTAAAAATTTCTCTGCTGCAATTGGGGGGGAGGGGGGGGGTAAAAGTTTTCTATGTAGTGGTCATTCAACTGAAATGGCTTCCCTGGCAATCCTATGCCTTTTACAGTTATATATTTTATTTAACCTTGCAATGCTATTGTGTATTTATTTATTTGGTTTGATGAAGGTGATGCATGGATTAGCGAAAATTCATTTATTTAACAATATATTTGCCGATTCCATGCTTTCAAACTACGATTGTGGTGGTAATTCTCGTTTCAACCAAATTGCGTGAGTTTGTCAAAGTATTTCGATGAATGCACGTAACTTTTATTTTGTAGTATCCTAGTTTCTCTTTCTTCCAACCTGTTGCTCGCAAACACACCGGAGGTAAGACAGCGCTGCTGATTTATAGCCCTCATTTGGTCTCCGTCAATCGGAGCAAGGGGCGGAGCTTAGTCTTAGCTTGAAAGCATGGTGCTGCGTGTTGTGCCAAAAAGTGTGGATAATTCATGGATTTACACTTGTGCCAAATCAAAATTTCTTCTGCGCCTAACTTTAAAAGTGTTTGCACGACTACGAGTGTTGTATCGGTGAAGAGTAGCACGTGTTTTACAGTTGTCATTTTCCGTATCTACTGTTGTGGTGACATCACGGCGATCTTTGCTGCCATGGTTACTTTGTGCGCGTACCAGATCGGTGCTGCTGGACGAATTAAACTCCTCCCAGCTCACTTCAATGCAGTGGTTCAGTTGGGTCGGGAACTACATCTTGATGAATAATTAGGTCCTCTTTCGTCAATCACTACGTTTACATGGCCACAAGAAAGCGCATTCTATCGATGCGCTTTGAAATGCGCATCAAAAAACGGCACCTGTTTACAAGACGAAAGATAGCGATTAGGGCCAATGCGCTAAGGAATGCGATTCGACCAGTGCGATCGGGAAAACCCTTTCTTCCTGCCCTCCCTTTGGCAAAGAGTGAGCAAGTCCCACGCTGCTCTACCCCCTGCATGTTGTAAACTAGGTCAGCTTAGACCCAAGTAACTAAATGTAATTAAAACTTAGTGGTCTTCCTAGTCATGCACACTTATTTTCAGTTTATTTACCTAAAATTCGAATGGTACCAGCACAAATTACATGGGTGCCGTAACTGTGTCCGCCATCTTTACCATGCTTTCTCCAATGGCTCAATGCGATTGCGAGTGTTTACATGCACAAAGACGATGCGATACGGATTTTGAAACCACCTCCGTGAAGCGCATTGGGGGAATGCGCCACGAACAGAGAAAGCGCCACGAACGGCTGTTTACAAGACCCACGGAGGCGACACGGACGCGATGCGCATCGCTCTGAAGCGCTTCGAAGTGGTCATGTAAACGTAGTGAATGTTGCTTCTGCTCTATGGCTAATTCAATGTCGGTAGTGCCATGGACTGCTAAAGGCAGCTTTGAATTTCTGACAAATAGTGGCCTTAGATGATATTCACGTGTGCTTTAATTATGTGATCAGCATGTAAGATATCAACTAATCTTACAGTAACAGGTGTCAAAAATTCAAGTATGCGATACGAACCTCTCCAAATTAAGTGCAGTTTAGGGCTGATGTTTTCTATATAAGCACACTTTTAATAAAACATAATCGTCATTTTTGAAAGAAAATGGAGCTGATGCCTTATCGTAATAATGCTCTTCGCGTGCAAACGCTTTTTCATTATAAAGTCTGACTAATTCCCACGCAGCTTGTAGTCTAGTTGCTAGTCATACTGGGTAATCTTCTCTGAGTTGTAAACAATACGAACTGGCTCATGAATTAAAGATGCTGGTAGTCGTAAATCTTGACCAAACATCAAATAATGAGGCGAAGCAAGAGTAGAGCTGTGAATCGTCCCATTGTAGGCTAAACAAAGGGGTACTAAATAATCGTCCCAACAATCGATGCAAGAAACAGCTATGCGTCGCAAGATTTCTTCAATGGATCGGTTTACTCGGCCGTTTGTCCAACTTATGTGCAGCATAAATGTAATTTGCCTAATGTCTAAGAGGGTTGTTAAGTCATTCATGAGAGTACTTGAAAATTCTCCACCCATATCGTGCCCGTAAACTAAACTGCAACTGAAACGTTCTATCACGTCCCTATACAAAACTCGAGCAACAGTAATGGTGCACTTATCTGGGAGTGCGACCGCTATCAAATATCTGGAAAAAGAGTCGAAGCAAGTCAAAATATAGCAGTTGGAGTGTCTTGAAGTCGTTAAAGGGCCCACGAGGTCAAGAACCAATTCTTCGTTAGGTCTCTTTAAAGGCTTGTATGCTGTTAATCTAGCCTTAATAGGCTATCTAGGCACGTGGCCATATTGACAAACAAGGCAGGTTTTGACATAATTATTCACATCTTGTACTAAAGTTGGCCAGTAGCACTTCATTTGTACTAGAGCAACAGTTTTAGCTTGGCCCATGTGTCCGCCGGAAGGGCACGAATGGCATGTGTTGTGAGAGATTTAGGTATAAGCATCAGTGTTCTGTACCCTACAGTACCTTTAGCACAATTTGGAGAGTACAACCTATAAACTATGCCATCTACATCTTGATAAAATGTATTCTTGCCTGCTACAACATTGATAACTTCACCAGAACTTGTTTCATTAAATTTATCAATAACTTCTTTGCAAAATGGGTCACATTCCTGCTCTATCTTGACTTATTGTCGTGTCCATTCTGGGTATTCACTGTCTAAAACACAGACTAGCAGTTCGTGAAAACGAGACAAGGCATCAGCAACCAACAAATTCTTGCCTGCCCGGTGCTCTGCTATAAAGTCATATTCACGCAATTTTAGCAGAATTCTTTCTAACTTTGGAGACAAGTTGGTGCTGGAGTACAAGTGTATTATAACGATGTGGTCTGTACGAAGCCAGAATGTACGCCCTAATAAATACGGACGAAAATATTCGATAGTGTGAATCGCTGCTAAAATTTCCTTCTCTGTAACTGTGGCTTTAGTTTAGCATTGTTAAACGGCCTTAAAGTGAAGCCTAACACATACTCTACACCATTGTGTTCTTGAAACAAAGCTCCGCCTGCCCCCGATAAACTTGCGTCCGATTCTGCTATAAAAGGCTTAGAAAAAACAGGATACTTAAGTGTAGCAGCGTGCATTATCGCCACTTTAAGATGCTGAAAGGATTTTTTCAGCTGTTTCGTCCCAAACAAACTTAGTATTCTTCCGCGTGAGTTTAGATAAACCCTTAGTGATTGATGATAACATTTTTATATGTCGACGCTGGTAATTAGCCAGGGGGGGGGGGGGATGAGGCTTAATGGCGCGTCGACAGCTTGGTCATTAGCGCCAACCTCAGTCACAGTGCAGTGGTCCAGGTTGCCACTGCACCACACATTACAGAGATTTTATTCAAACCCCTAATCTAAATCTTGTCATACATCTGTACCTCCTGCAAAAATTGAAAAACACCGGACAGGACGATAGACTATCGCCCAATTGACGCGCAATGTCATGCGGAAGACGGAAACGGCAATCAACAAGGAAGTGCCGGACCGTAAGTGTCCGTCAACACAAACAACATTCAGGAGGGTCGGGGGGG
>JAHWFP010238792.1:104527-141063 GCA_023313725.1 Lithobius niger | reverse complement strand
CAGTCGGGGCAGTAGTCTTTTCTTTCTTTCTCAGACTAGTGTATTGTGTATCCTCACAAGGCCTGTCTTTAACGCAGACTGCTTGCTTCATTTTCCCTTTACCTTGTGATTTCTTTCTTTATGTTTTACAGTGGTAAGGGAGTTGTGCTGACTGAGTGAGCGAAGCGAACAAAAATCATCGTTTGTTAAGCAGAATGCGCAAAATTGTGAGTTTAAAAGAAACTCCTTTGATGAAGCATGGACATGACATGTCAGACAAAATTATACGCTTCTTCTGGTGTAAATTAAAAAAAGGCGGGTAGATCACATAAAAAAACCTATTCCTTCATATACTGTCGTTAGTTCTTATGTCGTATGCAGGAGATTCAAATTATCCACGTGTTAAACGTTATTTTAAAGGTTAAGTAGCTCGTAGTCCTATACTGCGCAGTTTACTCGTCCCTGTGTTTTTTATTACCGTAGCGACAGTCTGCTCTTTTCATTTGTGAATAACCAAAATATTGCCGCACTTCCCACCATCCAATTTCTTTCACGTACGTCGCCACCATGATTGTTTCTGTAGCGAGACGGTTTCGTAACCTTGCTGTCATGTGCCTTGTAGACGCGAGGCAATTAGCTGACTGATATGCAGTCCAAAACGGAACGAATCGAAAATGCTAACAAGCTGTCGGGCTCATTTCGGAACGGAAAGGCTTTCGGACAGCGTGTGGGCATGGGGATTTGTAAACTTTTCCGTTATTTTCTGATACGATTTAGATTCCGCGGGAATGAACTTCCTTAAAGGCTAGTCGTTTATGTCAATTCTGTCAGCAATGCATAACTTTTTATCTTGCGATTTGTTGTTTATCATCTAGCTTAAAGTGTCCACATCCCTGCAACAAGGTGGTGTGCTTAGAAGCTTGCCGATCGTTCCAATCAAGCTAGTTCTTGGATATTAGAGCGCGTTAACCCAACGACTCGCTTTTGCATTCTCACAGCTAGAATTCAATGGCGATGGCAAATGTGTCGTTGCCATAGTAACATCGCTACCTGGATTAGCTAAATCCGATATCATTTAAAATGATTGTAGTCTTATAATCCGTGACAATAAGATAAAGAATTCCTCGCGACGAAACGATTTTCCCAGTCGCTTCTGAACTTACATGTTGAGTGTTTTAGTTGCGAGCTGGCAGAGCTAAAACCGTCGCCATAATGGAATTTAAGATGATGTCTAGCTTCTAGCTGCGAGACGGCGAAAGCGAGTCGTTGCATAAACGCGCCCTTAAGCTGCATGTAATCCTTAACTAGTTTTGTGTCAACCTGATAGGGTAAAAGCCTACTCGAGTAAGTATTTCGTGCTTCAGTTGCGAAAAATTGGCATTAGTAACTCATTTCATAGTAAAGAGGACTGCAATGATAATTCCTTGTGTGCAGTGGAATTCACTCATTCACTTTGTCTTGCAGGATTCGAAGGTCGATTCAGTTCGCTTCCGTATTCCACTGTAATTTATTTAAGGGTATTTATTTAATTTATTTAACATTCTGAAAACCCATCATGGAAACCATCAAAGGGTAAGTTTTTCCGTCGCGTTCTTAATCTAAAACAATGAAAATTTCATGCGACACTGAGTTTTCCAAAATTTTATTTTTATGCCCACCCACTCCATAGCAAACGAGTGTAGGAAACTGGATAACGGCACCTTGTTAATTGTTAATGTAATGTAATGAAAGGGTGAGAGGGTGCTCCGTGCATTCAGGGCAGTGGTTCGATTTTACCGTCGGTTCGTTTGAGGATCTAAGCTGCGCTTCTGGGCTCGGGATGTGATCCAGGTAGGGCGAGTTGATTCGAGTTACCATGCGTTGCCATGCGTTGCCATGTGTTGTTCTGTGACTGGTCTGTTGGGGTAAGTTTGGATAAGTTACTTTTGAGTGTATGGATGTACAGGCCATGTTGGCTCATTAAAATTAAAATTAAAATTCAAGAAGGTTTAAACGTTATTATAGTTGTGTGATTTTAGTTGTTTGCAGTTTCCCATTGCAATTCACCCAAGTTAGAAGTTTTCGAAATATTGAAACAAATATGCAGTAGACGGGTGTATCACATTCTGGTTGAGAACAGCTATGTGAAAAACGTTGTTTTAAGTGGCACCTTAAAAAAAAAAAACCTCCGGCAAAGGAGGGAAAAGTATTACAGTGAAACAGACGTGTGAGTATCTGGATTATAAGCATATTGCGTTTTGTTTATTTTTATTATGTTATTCCGCTTTATTTCATCCAGCATTCAGAAGGGTTTAAGAAGCAGGCTGGATATGAATATCACGAAACTCTCCCTTCAAAATAGTTTTAAAAAATAAGAGTGCAGCAGTAGGAAAAGCTCTCAGAGCCTTGCGAGGTTCTTATTTAAAAGCTCTTCTGCATAACTGGGGATGTACATACATCCAAAGAAGGAGGAAAAATAATAAGTCCACAAACTAAAAGAGAGATTTATGAGGATTATCAGCGATCCGAGTGCAGAAAACAGTAAAGCTTAAGAAGACAGAGGCTTCGTATCCTACAGATTGAACTTAAGGCTGAAACGCAGGACAATCAAGAAAACAAACAAAGTATGTGTTTTTCTGGGGCGTTTTTGATCTTAAACAGTTTTTATTTCATGATGTAAAGTATGTCGAATTTTTATCCTACAGCATGCCAAAATATGTCTTGAAGCTGAAGTGGGTGATGATGGGACAAAGGTAACTTAAATTTTGATTTTTGAATATTTAGGCTCCAAAGCTGACAATTCCTCTGTCAGTCTTTGTCACAACTAAAAAATTAAATGCGTTTGACAAAGTCGGAATAATGCTGGCATTATTTTGTTAAAAAGTTCCTGCATTGTTTGTAAAGTTGTGCGTCTTTATCAACAGTAAAACAATAATTATTTTAATAATAAAACAAGACAATAAATTAACAGAATCTAATCCAGTCAGCGATTCTCAAAAGGTTCAAAGGGTTTTGTAGCGAGCGTTAACTGCTTTCGGTTCTCAGGTTTGTTTCCTATAATAGTGAATTCAAGTCTGTTAATTAGGCAGCCTCCAAGAGCTGAGTTGTATATTATCTTCTTTTCAAAATGAGCTCAACGGACCAAAATTGTCTACAGTACTGTTTCCCACAAAACGGCTTTTTAGGCAACAACGTGAAGCCAATCTGTGGTTTAATTATGGGATTTTACAGCGTGTCCATGAGAATTTTCAGTACTTGCGAGCTCTTGTTGGAATGATTAAAACGACAGAGGCTACCACAAAATGAAAATCGATCACAAATTATCGAACTTGTATAAATGTAAGCAGAATCATAATGTGCCGAAAGTGTTCTTTAAAAAAAAAAAAAAAAGCCTGTCAGTTGTTTGCGTTCATTGTCCTTAATTGCGTTTTTGTTTCATGTTGTCTTGTATTTGAAAAAAAAAACACCTATATTACAAGTAAACAAGCGTAGAAAGTAGCATTTAAGGCTGTACTATAAAAAAAATCATTAAAATCAGTGAAACCAGAAAAACCCGTGTAATGTGTGGTACCAAAACCAAGTATAAGTGACGCCAGAGGCAAACATAGGGAACCATGCATCACCAAACCACACGTCATGTTTCTCTTCAAGCTAATTTGCATTAATGCCAAATTATAACGCCGCCTATACCACTTCCATTTTTAACACCCATGCAAGAATAAAATGCTTTTAAATCTGTTGGTTCGTTGTAGCTACACAGAAGCAAAGGCATTGGGGTTTTACGACGGTATCAAGTTTTCAATTCGACGTCTACATGTATCATGAATTTGTTTGGTCATTGTTTCTTGGAAGAGAAAAAGGCTAGGAGAGATCACCCTTGATCCTAATGGATGTTTTTGAGAGACGATCATCATGCGATGCATTCGTACTTGTCAATCAATGCAAGTAAGTTCCAACCGTAAATTTATGGCTCCGTTCCAGAATGAGAGTATTTCTATTTCCAGCTACCACTTAAGCCGTTGTCGTTGGAAGTTTGTAAATTGGAAAAAAAAATCGGACAAATTTCATTTCGATTTGCCTGCCGACTCTTCAATTGCCTTTGACGTCAGCTGCTGCCACCAGTTGTAGTGGTCGCTCTCGGCAAGTCACGTGACGTTGCTGCATGTCATCTCATCCGGTCTGAATGTCATGAGGAATTCGACTGTGGCTGTCACTGCTTAGTGTCATTTCAAACCAGACTCCGTCCTAACAATGAACACCACATTGAAACACATCAACTGTAATCAAACCTAAAAGGAGCCGAACACGCTCACTCTGACTTATTACTTATCAGACGAGTTATTAGGACATTCTGGAACGTGGAACATGACGTTCTGGTTTTCAGTGCCGCTATAGTTTCGGACCAGAATAAATTGGCCTCGTCAGGAGGAGAACGAGAGAACGCCAGAAAGGCACGACGAGCTGGTCGTAAGGGTTGCTAGCATTAATATTTCATGCTACATGTTTGGTGCTGGAATTGGAACAGCAGTGGCGTGATCTGCATGTCGTAGTGAACCTGGCGTGTTATGCAGGTTTTCACTCATTAGAATTACATATATGATGCGAAGACTTACGCCGACTTCTCACCAGGCATTCAAGACCGCTTTCGTAGTGGCGTCCATTGCTGTGGCGCGACTAGAATTTTTGTTTGGGGGTGGGGAGGGAGGGCGATGGTCACATGAAGTGGAATTCAAAATAGGTTCCAAGACTTCAGCTAAGGGATCTAGGAAGGGTGCTTCAAGTTCCTTGGAGACCTATTTTCAGCAATTTTAGTGCCGTCGAAACGTTTACAAAACCACTTTTCAAATATGTTTTTCAATTGCAGTAATTTCCTTAATTGTATGCTATTAAGGAAGTTACTGTAATTGTAAGAAAATATCTGAACAGTGGTTTTGTAAACGTTTCGAAAGCACTAACATTGCTGAAACTAAGTTGCTTTACACTAAGTCTTGAATCACCCCCTCCCTCCCTCCCTTCCTCGGTCCCTTAGCCGATGTCTTGGAACCAAATTTTTTTTCGGATTTTGAGGCACATTCGTGCCCCATCCATGAGTGAGCCAATAGTCTAATGGCGTTTGACCGAATTCTGTGAAACCAACCCAGCACTGAACGACTTTCGTTAATATCTTGAGTCTACAGAGTTCCATAGGAATTTTATGAACGTCTGACAAGATTGATTAAATATGGGTAATGAAGGGCACACATTTTAGAAGTGTGCCAAAATCAATGCAATTGCAAAAGCAATTTACTTGTGATATCCAAAACCAGAAACTTTATTAGTTTTTAATTCCCGTAAGTTTATCATTTACCTTTTAAATTATAACTATGGATGTGATTTCATGTAGTTTAATATCACGACTTGGCTGAAATCCTTAAAACGTTTTATTTTGGACAGATAGTATTAAAAAGGGCATTACTCGTTTGCAGGCGGCTTTTCTGCATATCACGTTTATGTGCACAATGCAATGCAGCATTTCGGTGAGAAATGCTAACTCAGTGACCCGCGCAATTGGTACCCATTTCAACGATGCGCAACGATTCAGCATTGCGCCGTGCGTGTTTGGCTTGCCCTCAATGCTCGAAACGGGTAGCGTCCCTTTACTACACTTGATTAAAATCACGATCCTTAGATACTAAAGAAGTCCCGTCATTATTGCTTTACTCAATGGTAATAGGCGTGATAGGTTTATGACGATGAAGGGGATGACCACAAACACGAGCATTCGATCCCTTAGTGTAACTCAAAATACGAATATTTATTAGAGTCGGTATGATAAGGTAAGAAAAACGATAATAAGCCAGTTTCGGTATTTCGATATTAGGGCGCGTTTACGCAGCGACTCGCCATTGCATTCTCGCAGCTAGAACTCCATCGCGATGGCAAAGGTGACATTGACATGATAACAACGCTAAATGCATTAGCTAAATCCGACATCGTTTGAGTAAATACTTGCAGTCTGATAATCCGTGCCAATAATATAAAGAATTCCTCATGACGAAACAATTTTGCCAAACGCTTCTGAACTCACGTTATTGGCTGTTTTCGTTGCGAGGCGGCAGACATAAAACTGCCGCCATGTTGGAATTTGAGGTGATTTCTAGCTTCTAGCTGCGAGAATGCAAAAGCGAGTGGTTGCATAAACGTGCCCTTAGAGTGCGATTTGATCAGCTGATGTTCCATGATGTCGTCCAGAGTTGGCGTTCAGTGTTAGAAAACGTAGGTTAAAAAAATGCGTACAAGGGACGGTATAAGAACACTATAAAGCCCTTTACAATCTTCAGATTCCCACATAATCTAACCTACAATCATGGCTACAATTCTTCCATACTAATATTCCTAACTTTACAGCACAACAGAAAAAGTTCTCGAAAAGAAAACTAAAAAAACGCGTCTTCCCTGTATAAATCTAGACTCCCCGCTCCCATTTATTTCAGGCTCTCCCACCCCCGTTCCTTGTAGTCCTTCCGGCTTATCACCATTTCCGGCAACCACTTCCTTCCCAAGATGGCCGGCTGATGTGAAGTGCTTGTGTTTTAGCTTTGTGTTTTTATTATTTTTATTTTTACTCTTTGAAAAATGAAGCCAACATACGTTTGCTTTGAAATATACTGTTTTATTCATATAATGCGTGGAGCTTTTAAGTGTTCTTTTTCAGTGTTAGAGAGGGATGATTTCGAGTGATTCTGACTAGTGCACTCTTGGATTGTTTAAGAAAAGGCTGAATATAGCAGCCATGTCCATTGTATACATGCCGACCCATTAGCTTAGCTAACACGTAGCTCAAGATCTAGTCTACCATTCGTAATGCGATGTTAACGGGTGTAGTTTCGAGCACAGATGTCGTCAAAGGCTGCATATTTTGTATTAAAAAGGATAGTAAACTTAGACTTTGGAAGAATAACGATATCCCTGGCTTATGGTGTTAATAGTGCCACCACTGGCAGAGAAACGGTTTAGTCCATGGTTGTCGAAAGCTGGCACCCTCACTAAACGAGAGATACTTTGGAACTATGCTAACTCAGATAACCCTTCCCAGTTTGCTGCCAAAGCCTAATTAGATACAGAGGGCAATGATTACTGTAAACCGTCATTTATCTGGTACACTACTACTTGTAAAATAATATTAAGAAAATACAAGCGAAGAATAAGGACTAAAGAACTCTTGAACAGATTTAATGTACTCTAGCGTTTAGCCAAACCAGGAGCTTTGCTCTCCCCTTTAATTTGCATTTAATATACTGAAATAAAAATTGGACAGGTACCTATAGGGCAGTGACACAACGTAGTATTATTGTGTATAACTCTATGGTGGAGTCAGTAACTGGGTTAGCTGCAAGGAGCACTGGAGGGTTAAAAGAAGGTCGTCTTACTGAAGGCAATGCTATTAGAATGGATTTCTTAAGGATATAACGCGCGATTTTTGTTGCTGCAAAAAACAACGTTCTTTTAAGCCTAAGAAATGCGCTTTCAAAGCACTGTCTTGATTAGAAGTGCCGTTGTTTTCCGTTACATTTTAATCTAGTGCACCTTGTAGCTATTACCTCCAAATGGTGTCTCGTAGCCAGTATGACGTCACTTGACGCTGCTCTATACTCAAACAGCAACAAAGCCTTAGAATTATACACCAACGGCTTTACTGACTCAGCGAAAGCCAGGACAATTTAAATATTTCTTGGATGCATTTTCTCCCTGACACTAATAAAAAAAAATGGGTTTATCATTTCTGACAAAATAAAACTAGTCCGATCCCCACCCTAAGCTCTCGTTTACGCAACTCTCTCGTTTAGCTCTCGTTCAAGTTGTCTATACGTAGTAACCATGGCAACAACGCGGACGCAAATCTCCTCCTCGTGCCTCGCGACACGACGTACGAAGCGAACAACATGACAGCGTCGATTTATGACAACTAGAAGACAATTTTTACTGCTGTACAAGACGACGGACAGATTTCTGAATGCCAGTGCTCGATGAGTTGTTTCCGATTCGACAACCCCGAAATGGACGCCATGTTGGATTTCGAATTCTCACTGCGAGTAGCTATTTATTTTGCCGTTGTTTGATCACTGCTAGAAGGTGTTTTTTTCAGCGAAAATAGCAAATTTTGTAAATAGCGTGAAATGGCAACAATGCTGTACCAATGTTTAAAATGACTGTTGCACTTTGTACTTTATCCGTGTACACACATTTAATTTGTTGCCTATTAGCGCATTCATTTAAGCGAAACGGGAAATTAATCGTAAATAAATAACGGTTGCCTATAGCAAATAGCGGTCGGCGAGCGAGAAGGTCTTGTTGCGTAAACGCGCCCTAATGGGTCTTCACAAGATGGCCGATGTAAAAACTTGGGTAACTGGTGTGGTGAGTAGTCCTTAGAGTTTTAGTTAAAAAATATAGATTTTTTTGTTGCTGGTGTTGGAGGAACAATTGACAAGGTTTGACTTCTGTGGCCTAACGTGTGAAGGGCTGAAAAACGTTCACATTCCAAATCCACCGACATTATCGAACCCATCACCGATCTGAATTGTGAGGTTGATGGCATTGAGGAAGATACAGTTAGATTTGTTGTTCGTAAAATATCTTGTGGGTGGTGGGGGGAGGGGGTACACTTGCCCTAAGCAATATTTTGGTGACATGCTTAGGGCTTTCCGAAGGTGCAAGGCCAATCACGCCACTGCCATGAAAAAGAAATCATGATTTGAAGTGTGCAATTGACCTACACTTCGTTAAAACTGTACACAACCCACACCTAGATGGGAAAATTACACTTTTGCACGGAAAAAACTGGGGTCAGCCTTTTTTTATATCACTTTATGAAACCGAAACTCTTTATATTTTCCCAGCTGCACTAATATAGCAGAATGGGTTAATTAATTCATACAAATTAAAGCCCCATCCCCATCCTTAAGGGTTCGTCACAACAAGATGGTCGAGGTGTAAACTTCGGTAGTTAGTGTGGTGAATACTCCTTAAAATTTTAGTAAAAAACATGTAGTTTTTTTTTAAATGGTGAAATGTGCGGAGGACTCGTGTTGCTTTGATGTCTATTATAGGCTTTTAGAGTTGTACTGATGATGATCGAAACAAAGGTCGAAAATTTAAAATGGTTCCGCCTCTCATCTGGATGAATTTAGTAGTACAAAAATTCCCCAGTTTGGGTCCTGTTATCCGACATACACCATAACAGAGACTTAATAATGCCCAACACTCCTCACTCTTAACAGAACTCATTATAAGCTCATGGGAAATCTATTCATTGGCTGTTGATAACGGGCCTTTTCGTCACAGTTACTCTTGTTTGCTCATATATCTATTGGAAGGCGTAGTTAATATGCTGCGTTTACAAACATCGAATCTAAAGGAGGCAATTTGGGTTAGTTGATTGTTTGAACAACTAACTACAGTTTAATGTTATGTTTGCACTGTTTCGGTTTACATTTCACGTAGGGCTATTTCCAACCCATTTGGGTTAAATATGATCAATTACATTTTTTTTGCAAAAGTTTCAGAATAAATAAATGAATAAAAGATAGAATATATAAATAAATAAATTCTTACAAAAAGTCAAAGCTGTACAAGTATTCTGTAAAGTACTAGTGGAATGAACTGTGAGCGAGGAGTTAGTCCCATGTCCAAATAAATATATGTTAAAGAACAGTTTACCAAACGCGATAACATCGTTAACACTGACTGTCATGGATGCACGCAGCGGGCCCGTCTCTGAAAGTCCCACGTGACCATAGGTCAGCTGCGAGGTCGGCTATTGCATCTTCTTTGCTGGGAGACCAAGCCCATGATCATTCGGCTGTGTTTGCTCGCTGGGCTCAGGATAACAGTGAAGCTTCACAGTCTTGGTTTTACCACTTAAATCTAAGACAAACGCTGTTGTATACAATGATTAACCGAGGATTATGCATTTTACGAAACAGGCTTACTGTTAGCATGCAGTGCAACGATACAGTGTACAGTTGCAGTAATATGGTGTATTTTGGTGCCGGTTTTGACGGATGAAAAAGGCCTAACGTTTCTCATGCACTAAATGGACCTTAAGCAAAGAATACATATCATTCACATTCAACACAAACATACATGTAAAAACCGTTGTTATCTGAAGAAAATCAAACGAGGAGAAATGACAAGAAGCTGTAGACATGACAGAGCAGCCTCCTGCCCCAAACCCGTTGTAAACCTATCAACCAAAAACAACAAACACGCATTGCAACAAACATATGTGAAGGCAAACGTAATAACAAATTAAGGACCGAAACCTACGCCTTTTTGGGTCACCGTATGTCAGTTTGTGGCAGAAATATTTGGGTGATTTTTAAAGTGACATGCGCAGCTGTATATATCTCCCCTTTGTTTGTTATCACAACAAACAAGCATTTTTTTTATCTTCTGTCTGTTGGAACAAGGACTGATGGACATTCAATAGGTTGGGTACATCAGTGATAAACATTATGGCATACACACAAGTCTTCTGTGTTTAGCTAATTTCAGAAATTTATGAACCTGAGTTATACGAATGGGACCATCAAGAGAAAGTGAGATTAATTCATCACGCTCTGTTGACACGGAGGAGAATTGCGAGCCATCGTAGCTGCCAGACGAAACTGAACAAACGTCCTATATCATACCATCACTGCTGACCACCTCAAATTCAACACATGACAAAGACGCATCTGCAGAATTCAACGAAGCCCTCAAAACGAGAAATGGGGACTCCATGGGGAACACCAAGGCTAATAATACAGTCCCTTGCACCAGGGACGTAAAGGTTTGGGTTAGGGGGACCAGCAACTACAAGCTCTCGCGTTCCTTCCAGCCCTAACTAGGTCAGCGCCGTGTTGTATCCCAACATGCCAAGCGGCAAAGAACATCAGCGCATGCGCAAGGATGGTTGCTCGCGCCCGCCATATTGAAATCCTCGCTTCGTTTTACACAGGCAAGTAACACGCAACGTTCAATCGCTTTATTAACTAACAACAGCATTCCACCTGATTCGAATACTGAAATACATTACAAAAATCTGTAATAAAACGCTGGGTGCCTGTGTTGAACCTCGTAATCGTCTGTATAAATTTAAACTTGATTGCAACTTCGCGATGCTTCCACTGTATTAGGCGCGTTTCTCATTCCAGCAGGTGGGAAGGTAGGGGAAGCCCCTGGGGGAACTAAGATGGAGGACGATAACCACGATGGATGACGTCAATCGCATCACAGGCGGCTTGCCCTTGTGCCGAGAGCTGGTTCTGCATCCGCAGCTAGTTGCTGGTCCCCCTAACCCAAACCTTTACGTCCCTGCTTGCACCCCACCAAAACCCTACAGCACGGGAATAATGCACCTGACTTTGTTTTGTCCCTAAGATGGGGGCCACCCCATGAGCTTGCATTGGGGCGCCCTACCCCCTCAATCCCCACATATAAAATTTAACTTTGTTCCTGTGAAAAATAGACGTTTGGTTCCAATTTGGGAAATATGCGAATGGCTCAGTGAACGTGATCGCCAAAAACGGCATGCTAATTGGATAAACGGGATGCGTTTCATTACATATTCAATGTAGCCCCACGCCTACACGAGGGCTTCCCAGCACGGTGCAGTAAATTGCCCGATGCACCCATCAAAGGTCCTACAGCACTAAGATTACACACCTGACATGGGCCAAGGTTTCTCCCTAGGGTGGGGGCCACTGCATGAGCTTGCATTGGGGCGCCATAACCCACATCCCCCAGATACAAAGTTTATCTTTGTTCCTTAAATAAACAGAAAAAAACACCCCTGGGTTGGACAGTTGATTGGGAATGTTCAAAGTAATACGTCTCAATAAATAAGCTATTTTCCCCCCCCCCCCCGCCCTCGCTCCCGCCCCTCGTTATCACTGGACGAACAGGCGTAGGTGATAGTGCCTGCGCTCTTTAATTTATGGGAAGTGTCAGGTATCAACTGCCCAATGCAGGGATGTTAGTCATGTTTATTGTAGGGAACAGAAATAAACTTGGTAACTAGGAGGTTGGTGGGGGGAGGCAGGGTGCTACAATGCAAGGTCATGCATGCCCCCCCCCCCCCCGCAATCTTAGAGACAAACCTTCGTCCTATGTGTCAGGTGTGTAATCTCAGCGCCGTAGAACTTTTAGTGAGTGCACCCGTACCGGACAATTTCCCACATCATGCGGGTAAGCCCTATGTGGGCGTGGGCGCTACAATGAAGATGTACAAAAAACACATCTGTTTATCTCATTAGCATGCCGTTTTGGGCGATCATGTTGTTTGGGCCATGCGCATATTTTCCCAATTGGAACCGAACGTCTATTTCTCACAGGAACTAAGGGACAAATTCATAATGACGGCTCAACTCAAAGTCTGAGCTGGTACTTTGCTAAGTCAGGGTGAAGCCTGAGCCTAGCTTAGACTCACTTTGGTATACATAATGAAATCCAGGCTTAGACTTAGCAAAGTAAAGCTTTGGCGTGAGTTTGAGCCTAGCTCACACTTAGCAAAGCAGAGCTTTGAGGGATGCACGGAAACACAAACAGGATTTCTTGAGTCGACTCACGTTTTGAGCATGAGCCACGACTCGGCTTTGCCATTATGTATACGAAGTGAGCGAGGCTCAAATTTTGCAAAGTCGGCCTCACAGTGAAGCCTGAGTCCGTGCTCAGCTCATGCTATCGTGTCATTGTAAATACCAAATTGCTAAGCTGAGCTCGAGCTCGCGCTTAGCTCATGCTGAGCCGTCATTATGAATTTGGACCTAAGTTAAATTTTATATTTGGACGTTGAGGGTGGCAGGGTGCCCCAACGCAAGCTCATGGGATGGCCCCATCTTAGGGACGAAATAAAGTTCTATGAGTCAGGTGCGTAATTCCAATGCTGTAGGGCTTTTGGTGGGGCGCAAGGGACTTATGACTCACCCTGTATATCTCCTTTCACATGCCCCACTGAAGTAGGAAGCCTCACTCTCAGCCGCACCCCAACACTGTCTCCTTGACCTTCGGCACAGTCCCTCACCAGCCATTCCTCGACATCACCAACGCAGAGACTACAAAGCCTGCCACTGCAACAACAAGAGGTACATGACCACCATTCACATCCAACCCTTTAGAAACATGAACGTCCTCAACTAACACTGCCACACTACTAGGCAAAGGTAATGAAACTGCTGCGACTTCATTCACAGAACCAACTGCTGCACCAACCTCTACCAACCCGACTGCAGATGCTGAACGCCCTCCATCCAAGGAGTTAAAATGGCAATAGCATCAATTTTTCCAACACCTGCTCCCATATCTTCACATTAGGAATCAAATTCCGAAGGAACACCAGTACCTAAATACTTGTAGAAACGACAGTGCTATGCAGACAACCTGGACTACAAATAACACTTCCTGTTACAGTTGTGCTAAGAAGTACGAATGCACACTGCCTTTGCGCAACAGAAAATCCAAATCTACAACCTTCAACCAACCCCACAACACGGAATTTCACGCACGGAAACAAATGAAGAAAATCCTTGGTAAACTGGGAACCAAAACGATACTCATCTAGAACAGATGATTTTGGATTTTTAAAATGTAGATTCGATATTATCAAAATAGAAAATTAAAAGTGCTTCAAATGTTTTATCTTTATAGGTAGTTCATTTAGAGTTAGCCCAGTGCCCTGCGTGATAAGGATAATTTTATTGTTAGAAACCGCTCATGACGATCGGTAGAGCTATAGTTCTGGCAAGTAATACACCACCCAAAAGAAAACTCAAACTTAAGCAGAAAAAACAAATAACAGAAATAAAAGAAATTGCTTAACTGTACAGCCCAAACAAGCACACGCTTAAAAACAACAAAACACTATGTCAGTGGGTCTGGGTGAGATTTTGATAAAATAGCAGAAAGTAACAACAAACCATTATGACCTAAATCGGACGAGATAAATATTTCTTCACGTGATGAAGTCTCACCTCGTATCGTTTTTTTTTTTGGTGGGTGGGGGGAGGGTTCGGGAGTCTCCTCTTCAATATTTCCTGTGTAAGAAACTAAAATTACCAGCCCAAGTCTGCTAATTCAACGGCTTTCCCGTACAGTACTTGGATAATTTTTGTACCGTTATATTCCATCACCCCTCCTACAGTGATTGATGGATGGCTACTGAATTATGATGAGTCAGGGTTGCTTGATGAGTCATACAAGACGCCATATCCCATGATTCTCTGGACTTTCAATGAGTTTGTTTTTCTTTGCCACAACACGAGTGACGCCACCAAGCAGCGACGGGTGGCTCCATTTCTTCCACCAATCATCAAACGACTCGCTGGGAAAATGTCGTCATCGAGGACCAGAAATTGTGGGTTTCGTCTTGCAAAATACAGTCGTTAGACACATGAAACTGACTTCGACAATGTTGCATTTTCTCGTTTTCCTTTTCTTCGTTCACTAAACGACTGGTCTGCGAAGCGGGGAGTTCAAAATTCGTAAAAGTAACCTTAAAATAACAAATGGGTAGTTAAGATTTCTGTTATTGGGGTTCACTGTAATCAATGACGATAGAAATGTGTTTGCGAATAAAAAAAAATGGGTAGATTATCTGGACATCTTTGTCTACGTCAGACCTTGACCTGTTGATTCGTATGTGTGGGGCTAAATAGCAATAATAAACAAAAAGTAATAGGACCGAAAAATAACTTGGGGAGGGGGGTGGTTGGTGACACCCCCAAACTAAATTCTGATGCAGAAAAATGGGCCTCAATCGGAAAAAAAACGAGAGACGGAACGTAATTATCAAAAACGGACTTAAAATTAAAGAAATAGCGAAAAAAGTTCAAATTTGAAAAAAATCGAGTATCCATCAGAAATTTCAGCCTCTACAACCGCTCTCCAACAAATATTCTTTGATACACCCCTGAATAGAGTCGATGCACACAGTGAACACTGGCTTACACTGTAGTTCTTGCTGCTACGACTAGAGACATTTACGTTTTTCATCTGCTTCCTGTTTCTCTTATCATACTGCGATGTGATTTGAGATATAGCACAGCAGTAACGAAGGTGCGTTTTATTTTTGTGAATCAGCATATATTTCATCTAGCCCAGGCTGAATTGCTCGTGTCTCGATGCACGTTCTTCTTACTTCCACCTCCACTCTCTTCAGAAGCTAAAACGACGTAAAATGTGTATCTAAAACCTCTCTATTTCTTTTATTTTGGTGAATATCGTTTTGCAGTGGTCATCTTATAGTCCGGAAGATGCAGACACATTACGAAGATGTCTAGGCCTATTTTTGCTTCGGTGCGCAAATCGCGACAGTATTAAGGTCAATATTGCTTTAAAGACTTGTTGATTCATGCGTTATAACTTCGTTTACGTTTTCGTTAAATCTGAAGATATATTTGAGTCTTTATTGTGTTCACCCCGTAGTTCCTAAGACGGTTTAAGGGTAACATTACACTCTAAAATCACAAGTTTTAAAACAAATGCATTTTAAACACGTCATAAAACCTGTTCAAAAACACACATAAGACTCTTGTTGCAGACGTGAAATGTATTAAAATAAAAACTCGAGCGTATAATTTGCAATTCTTTACAAAATCCATACTTAAACCACAAACACGACAAAGTGTTTAAAATTATGTTTTTATTACAATTCTTGTTGCAAGCCATAACTAGTCTTCAAACTTGCGTTTACTGAAAACGCTTATTTTACCAAGTGTTGCAGAATGAACACTACAATTTTAAAGTAAAGTCACTATACCAGTTTTATCTTAAACACGTCCGTCACAATACGTGTTTTAAGAATGTGTTTATGCTAGTATTTTACAGTCAAAGTAGTTCACGTCTGCATCAAAACAATAACGCTTTTAAAGGTCTCTTTTCAGTCAACGCTATTTGGAAAATGCTTTTATATGTTCAGTTAAAACGTCTGTAAACAGTTTCTCGGTGTGTCTAAAATGTTTTTATAAAAAAAAACATGTTTTACTGTTTAGAGTTCCCGAAGCCACGTTTACGTCACGATGACGTCAATGATGCATTTGTATCTGCTTTAGTCCCCTACGTGCTGCGAAATTTAGGGGGCCCCTGGTGCGAAGCCCGAACACAATGAGTATATGCGTAAGACAACATTCCTCCTCCCTGCTTCAAGAAATGTTGGGATTCGGCCGATATGAGCCAATGGAGACCTATAATCTTCTCCACCTTTTTGACTTAACGCTGTGAAGCTTTTCGAATTTGATGGCCTCTAAGTTTCAGTCAGTATGACAACAAAGACGTGCACACATTGCTTCTCAGTGTCAATTTGTAAAGAAAACAGCAAACAGACTGGCTTTGTGAGACGACAGTATAAACTACTCGGATAAAAAAGAAAAGACAGCTGCCCCAACTGGGACTCGATCCCATACTAGGTTGGGCACTCTAACCACTGTGCTACTGGGGCGGATGCTGGATTAAGTACCAGCCGAGCTTAGTAGTTATTCAAGCTAAATGCGACACCAATGCCACAAACATAATACAAGGAGGGAAAGCAACCTGCTTCCTGACCTCAATATAAGAAATAATGCAAGCAATAAATAAAGAATAAATCAAGAGGCAAATGGTTACCATTTCGAATTTGCGACGTATAGCACACACTGCATAGTCGTCAATGAAACACACTAAAAGAAAATATTACATTGTGGAGCCTAAAAGTAGGCTTAGTGCGCGTATGCCTAATGGCACCACTGGATACCGTACAGAATTCCAAAGTGTAGGAAAATTTAAGAATATTTATCGTAATGTACAAGCTGAAGGGTGATTTATGAGTCCTTTTCAAGGCAGATATTTTCTTCCAGACTGTTAACTGGGTTGGGTTGTAGAGTGGTAGAAGACTATTTGAATAAAAAAAAAACTTTTCAACGCTGCTATTTTTTGGTTAGCTTTCGTAATTCAGTCATACGAAATTAAACATCTACATTTTTACTTGTAAGCTTTTTAAAACCGAAAACATCTTCGTAGAGAATACGTATTAGGGAAGTATGTGGAAAACTATTCCCACCGAACAATCAATGCGCTAGTATCGTGCGCCAGCATGGATATGTTAGATTGGAAGGCCTTGACATACCCGTCTAGAAACGTGGTAGATTATAAGTTACGGAGAACTGTAAACCAAAAGACAATGGAATTCAAAGCATAATAACAGAATTCACATGCGGTCAAAGTAAGTAATAAAAAATGCACTGCAGTAACCTAAACCATGCGCAATGGCTGTTTGCCGTGACGTCATCATGAGTTAGCCAATGACGAACGAGAACAACGGCTGTTTGGCCGTCTGATTGGACTAGCCCAGTCACGTGATATGCACGTCACAGCAATCAGCCATGGCGTGTGGTATAGACATGCAAGCCCACTTGGAAGCGAGTTCTACTGCATTGCACAGTAGTCATTACTAACTTTGATCGTCTGCAAATCTTGTGAATCTTCCCTGATTCCATTCTGTTTATTTATTTATTTTGTGTGTTTGTTGTTGTGACAGGTTCGCGGCTTTCTACGATATTCCAATGTGGACCATTATTCTACGACACATAGTTCAAAAGTTAGTATCACAGTGACCTTGATGGAGTCTTTGGAGGTCATCCACCCGAACGTGTTCAATAGTTTTCCGGCTTACACGCCTAAGCAGTGATGTCATTCGCAACAGTGTGCTATAAAGAGTCTCCACCCTTCCCCAACCAAAAAATAAATAAATAAAACTTGCAATACTGATGTGCATATTATGTTATTTATAGCAGTAGTTCAGAATTGGCGTTTATGGGGCAGCGCTCCCTCGAAGCAGGAGAAAATTTGAATTTAGTAACCCTAAATGGAGCGATTTCCCGCATTTACCAAACCAAAAGAATCCCACCCAATGGTGTTCACAAACAATGATGACAATTGGCTTCAGGCAATGCTTTCCAAATCGGGTTACAATTGGCTACTATACAATAGAACGACGTACTTATTTCCGTAGATACTGGCTTTCAAACCCAAGTTGAATTGTTTTAAAGTTGGTTGAGTAACAATCGCATGCGCGATCGTCGTTGTGGGTTTATTGCCTAGTTTAACACTGTAACACGGAGAAGCAGCGGGGAGAAGGATAGTAATTCTCGGCTCACAAAAGAGGATCAAGTCACCTTAAAAATCAATGAGCTACAACAATGCCTTCATCGTGTTCAGTCACAGACAATTGTAGGGCCACAAGAGGGAAATTACTTGAAAAGATGCAGTAGTAAAAAATATCGGTTTCAAAGAAACAGTGACAAAATAATATTTCTGTTCAAAAACATACACACCCTGCCTTCGAAAACCACAACCCAAACTCATTCAGTCTGGTGACAGAGCAGAGTTATCATGGGTGTTCTGTGTGTTAATGGTACCAAACTGTCACCAGATGGATGGTGGTTTTTGAAGTGTTAACAAAACATACAGTGCACTAGATGCAGTGTTAACAACACATTTAAAAAATGTCGTTTACAAAGAAATATTTACAAATTAAAAGTAAAATGTCTGTTGTGCATTTTTTCAGGCTAATTAAGGGGATATTGCGGGATTGTGGGCGCAGGAGGGGAATGACTTGCATTGGTCTCTTATTTTGTAATGCTGCGTAATTAGTGGGGCCCACAGTTTTTGGGCGTTTGGGACAGAAATTTGTTCGGGCTTTCCACTAGCATAAACTGTTATATCCATTCATGTGCACATGCGTAGCCGTCGTTTTGACAACTTGATATATTTAACAAGCTGAGTTTGTTATTTTACCATCACAATTTACAATTTTTTAGGACTTAAAATTTTTATTCGGCAATCTATTAGCTAAATCTTTCCATTTTTACAGCTTCTGGTTTCAGAAACTCCGACAGCAAGGGAATCATTGGTAATTAACTAGATGTAGCACTTCTTCCAGTTCTACGCGAGGCTAGTAATATATCTGCTAATGCTTTTGCCTTCGAAGCAGCATGAAGACAAAAGCATTATCAGAGGTATTAGTAGCTGCAACTCTACCGGTAGGGCTCTGCGTAGGACTGGAAGAACTAGAATGCTATATCTATAGTCTGTTCCACATTATGTTTTCAGAAAACTAACTGTATGACGCCACGTTTTCTTCCACTACGAGTGCAAAAACATGTAAACATCCCACTCGTAGAATCTAACAGTAACTGTGTAGAGTCTGCAATGTGATATCCACATGTTTTTGTACTCGTAGTGCAAGGAAACGTGGCATCATACAGTTAGTTTTCTGCAAACATAATGTGAAACAGACTATATAGTTAACTTTCTAATCTGTGGTGGCGCCTTGGCTGGTTCCTAGTTTCGTTATTAAAGAACTTTCTATCTTTACTGTTGGTATTCTTTCGTGCTAGGGATCTTTAATGCATTTAGTCTAGATTTATTTTAAGTACAGTTATTTCGGGATTGTGGGCGTAAGAATAAAATATCTTTTTAACTCCAAATCCACAATTTTCTTAAAAGTTGAGTTTCCATGTTTGTGCAAACTTATCACACTTGCAGCGGGTGTAAAAGCTAAAGGGAAATGACTCTTGCCTCGTTCATCCATCCAATAACGACTTGAAAAATCGTAAAATTTTAAAGTTAAGTACGTGTAACAAGGATCGTTTCCAGGGTGGAATGTATTTTACGAGAAATTTCGATGACGATCATCTTTAAAAGCTTAATAGCCAGCTAAAATCACTTGAATGTTTCCAGTGAAGCGAAGTCGTCTACAGAGATAAGCGTTTTTGTTGTCCTGCAGTTTCATGTCCAATAGAAGAAGCGTGTGTTACGGCATTTGTCGGAAAAGTGAATTCCTTATGACGGAAAAGCAGGTCTTTCGATAGCTAGCGAGCTTGTAAGAAGGTCGGCTGCAGATAAATCGCGATTAAGACTAAGGGCACGTTTATGCAACGACTCGCCTTTGCATTCTCGCAGCTAGAAGCTAGAAATCGTCTGAAATTCCAACATGGCGGCGGTTTTAGCTATGACGACTCGCAATAAAAACACTTAGTAATGCGAGTTCAGAAGGGACTGTGTAAATTTCGTCAGGAGGAATTCTTTATCATATTGTCACGGATTACAAGACTTAAAGCATTTACTCAAACGACGTCGGATTTAACTAATCCAGATAGCGTCGTTACCATGGCAATGACAACTTTGCCATTGTGATTAAATTCTCACTGCGAGAATGCAAAAGCGAGTTGTTGCGTAAACCCGCCCTAACTCTTTTTACACAACACAACAAAGTTTACAGTGTTAAAACTGAAGAATTTTATAATTAATTTAAATAACCACTTTAAAAATTATGAAAAGAAGCAAGATGTTAAGAAAACGTCTTATTGAAGAAATAAAACCATGAGGTATGAAGTTCCAGTGGTGAAATATAACTGCGGGATGAAATAAACAAAATTATCGCAGACAAAGAAGCCGTGAGCACAACAAAAAAAAAAAGAGAAAAACGTACTTATATTTCGACCATAATGGCATGGTCATACTCGGAGAGGAAAGGTTGCCTACACTTATATAATTCAGTCACAAAAGACCCACATAGTCAGAATAAGAACAGTATACCTATAATATTAAAAGCAATTATTAAAAATCGTATGGCAAGAATCAAGGTCAACTTTTCCTCTCTGTGGATAACCACGCCATTATGGTCGAAATATAAATAGGTTTTTTTCTTTATTGTTGTGCTCACGGCTTCTTTTTCTGCGATATCTGGAACTTGCCCACGTCACCTTTTTAAAAACAAAGTTATTACACACCAACCTTTTTTAATCAATACTTATTGACTGGTCAAATCGAATATGGTCAAAACAAAAGACTTAGGCAGGAGTGGTTAATTTGCAAATAAAACATTGTTTTGAAATTTCGTAAACAAAATCTATGTTAATAATAGTTGTCATTTGGTTAAAACTTGTTTATTGATGATCAAGATTTGTAAATTTATCCATTGTTTACTACTGTCGAGACCTTAATAAAGAATCGCCATCATGGGGTGTACCAAGCGACTTTAAAGAAGCCTCACGTGCAGCTGGCCTTGTCGGACTTGAAAAAAAATCCAGTTAACCTTTGCACATGCGCTGTTTGCGACTCAAGAATCTGGAAGATTCAAGATTCTAGCAAAACCCACAAGTGGAAAAAGGATGCACTATCAGCTATTTCCATAGCAACGTTTTAGTATGAACAGGTTGAAGAAGCCTTGTTACTTCACTTCTTCTTCAATGGCCAAGAGGCATGCTGCCCATCACCCTTTTGGCATTATTAATTCGAACTTAACATGCGTAATTATGTAAATGTTGTAAATGTTAAATACTGTTTAATTATCATGTATAAATCTTGTTTCGGAATTCACGTTATTTTTTTTTATTCCTAACAACTAATAATCCTTTTTAAGTAAATATTCAGCCTGTATCTAATTTGTGTTTAAGAACGGATAGACATTTTTGTGGTCATTTTTGTTTGTAAGTTGTGCATAGTTGTGCAGTGTCTTTTTGCAATCATTGTATTGCCCACATGTAGCCCACACAAGCTTGTTAAGACTTTCCCGATACCTTTTTAGTAATAAGTTATTATTTTGATTACTTATTTACTAATTGATCGATACTGGAGGAAGTTGGTAAAAACTTCTATTTAACTTTGATTTTCTTTAAGAAAATTAAAGGGAACAACATTTTGATTGAACATTAATAAAAATAATCAACTGCTAAAACATGACGTACTGTTATATAGTGTGCCTGCCTTCAAGGTTACTATCACTGGGCACTGGAGTAGATGTTATTTCCTTTATTTTTCACAAATTTTAAAGAAGTCATTCATTGGTTCGTTTTCTTCCCTCATATTATTATTTTGAAGTTGTCTTTTCTTCAGCTTTGATTTTATTAATTAGATTTCTTAGGTCCTTTTCACTGTTAATTGTGTGTATTTGTTTCTCACGTTCGTGTTTCAAAAGGAGTATTGCCCTTCTTTGAACCAAATAAATTTGAAGCACTGTTTTAATTCTTGTTTTAAATAAATGCAGATGCTGATGCAGATGCAGATGCTAATGCAGATGATTTTCGAGATGAGCAAAATGTAGAACAGTGTTACGTGTTCATTAACGTACATTTTCATCACGTTTCCGTCTTTAAAGATGTCTTCGTTCGTACTCTCTCTCTCTTTTTCCGTATAGCCGTGCATCTCTGTACTATCTGCTCTGAATTGTCTGAATTGAATGAGTATTGTTTCTGGTGTTCCTGTTTTTCTTTTTTTTTTTTGTTGGACACTCACTTAACTTGGACTTATCACAAAATCTTAATTTTTGGCTTTCATAGAAGTCATTGACAAAGGAGCTAAAAAACGAACGAAACACTGATTTACGTAACCAAATATCCCCACAAGCAAGCCATACACCTAATCACCACAAACACAACATAAGCCGAGTAGACCAGAGGCCATTTGTCGTAACCATCATTCTGTATGCAGTATCTAGACAGCCCATCTTGTGACTTCATAACCATCATCTGTATATGGTATCTGGACAGCCCATCATGTGGCTGTTTCCATCATACCATATTGGGGGACAGTTTGGTGATGTTCATCACATGATCTTGATAGCACTGTATAGTGTATTCCTCCATTTTTTGTATGCAAAGGAATCATTTTTCAGTGTATATTATCTTTGCTTTTTCCCAGTATTGCTGTTGATTCAGTTTTTTGCAGAGCAAGGCTATCGCAGTTTTCATTTTCATTCTTCACAACAGCACGAAGCTCACCCTATTGTTTTCCCGCCGCGCAAAGGGATTCACGAAGGTAGATAAGGTCCTTAGCTGGTAAAAAAAAAGATAGTCCCTTTTCCCCAAGCTTGTCCTCTCCACGCAGGATACTGTTTACATGGTCCCTTGTGGTGAAAAATGTTACACGGTCTGACACTGATTGTGGTTGGAGGGGTGGGAGCGGGAACCTTGACCCCAACATACAGATTTATCTACTTTGGTGAATCCTTTTGCGCCGGCGGAAAAATGATAAGGGAGCACCGTGCTGCTGTGAAATATGGAAATGAAAAATACGCGATAGCCTAGCATTGCAAAAACCTGCACCAGCCATGCTGAGAAAAAGCAAAGATTACTGAAAATTGGACCCCTTTGGGAAAAATACTGGAGAAATATACTATACAATGCAATCAAGATCATGTGATGAACCTCACCAAAGTGCACCCCAATACAGCGTGATGGAAGCAGTTCATGAGAGGCTGTATGTGCAGAAAATGTGCATAGAATGCATGGGTGTAGCATCATGTCAGTACAATGGCCTCAGATCTGTTTTGCTTGTTGAGTAGGTGTAACGCCTTCCCTTGGGAATTTTATAATTGTACTTAACTTATGTATTTCGTTTTTTTTAGCTGCTTCATCAATGGCTCCATGAGAGCCGAAAATTTAGTTGTTGTGATAATAAATGTATGTGCGATCTGAGTAGCGCCGAACTCAAGTGCTTTACTTCGTATTCGCCGCAGCTGTCGTTTTATCAGTCTATGTGTTTTTCTATGTGTTATTCTTCGGAACGCTGTATGCCTAGACCGTCCACAAGTCTGGAAACGGTGTCCTTCATGTGTTTATTTTTTATGTTTTCAACCCCGTAGATTTCTGTATTTTTGTTCCATGTACACTGCAATGCTTCATTTTGGTTTTGTTGTATTTTATTTATGGTTGTTTTGATATGAATTGTGCACTTTTTTCTTCATTGTAAATCTTTGCCAACTTTTCTTCTACAATGTCAGAACTTTTTTTAGTTCTGTTGCTTTCCTTGTTTTCTTTTCCTTTTCCGTTCCTTTTCCTTTTCTTTTCTTTCCTTTTCTTTTCAAATTTTTTCATATTTCTCTTTCATGAAATTCATTCCTTCAAAGATTAAAAAAAAAATCTCTTTGAAAGGCAATGCAAACAAAACAATTATGAATAACAAATATAACATTTTTGCTAATTTAGCTAACACATTAGTTTAATTAGTTAAGACTATGTTAAGACTAATTAGGTATCAACATTTAACTACAAAAATGTGCACAAAAGGGTAAACAGTTATATGAATAAAAAGTACAGTGATATTACATAAATAGTTTGTTAGATTCGTTAAGTATTGAATATTTACAATTCTTTTCGTACTATATTTGGAATGAATTTATCGTAGATTTTCTGGCAGTCTATTAAAAATATTCAGTACAAAAATGGGATATTGTTTTTACTGTAAGAGTTTGTCCATAATAGGTATTTAAAGCCAATTATTATTTCTCAATAAACGGGTAATTTAAATTTATTTTTAAAATAATGTTGTTATAATTCCATAGTCAAAGATTTGCTTAAAGTTTCTATTAGTTTCTTTTACAAGTTCTCTGGTTTTTTGGTATATTTTCTGATTTACTAAACAAGCTTTTACTGTTTATTGAGTACTTTCTGTAGTCTTAAATTCAATCAGAAGTTAACCCGTACATGCTACTGCTATTTCTAACTGGTGGTAGTATTCATGTTTCAAATAGAATTTGCTTAGTTTTAGTATTGATTACTGGTTTAACTTCATATAACATTGGTATAGCTTGTCGTAGTTTTGTGCTAAAATGTTGTATATGATAGTAAAATTTCCAATTCTTGTCAATTTCAATTCCTGGCAATATCGTTGTATTAACATTGCTTATGATAGATCAGTTGCACTTTTTATTCTATATTTCCTACTGTGTAGGAACTATTATTTCTAATTTTCATATGTGCTGTCGAAATTTGTAAGAAATAATTTTTATTTCTGTCTATGCAAATTTTATTATTGACAAATGTTGATTTATTTTACTGAAGTCTATCTGTAAATTTTTTATCGTATCAGTTTCTTTTGTATTAATTGACTTACAGTATTTAAGTATGTCATCAGCAAGCATACTTAAATATGCATTCCAGGCTTATGTATCTAAATTACTTAAATAGATTATAAACAATAAAGTTCACAAAACTGAACCTTGTGGCCAACCTCGACATCCATCCATGGAATACAGATATCATCAATGTTCACACTTCATTTTATATTACTTAAATAGCTGACCAGTATTTTAAGTATTTTCCCTCTTAAGCCGATCTTGTGTAATATTTCTGATATAATGTTATATTTATAAATGATTGTTTAGTATACTGGATCGTAATTACCTTATTTTTGTTACGTGAAATTTTATGTCTAAGTTTCGGAACGTGTTCAAAGAAATGTTTGGCAATATCCTTAATCGGTATGTTAATGAATGTATCTTTGAAGAGTCCATAAATGTTAAGCTTATTTATCTTTTCACCACCATTTAATTTATTCCAGAATTACTGTCTTAGCATTTTCTTGAACATATTTTTCATAAGTGTTCATAAGTGTTCTCTATAAGTCTTATTGTATCTTTGTGTATTCTTTTTCATGTTTTTGTATTCCTTTATTAATTATCAAATGGACATTTTTATTTACTAATTTTAGTTCAGAGTTTTTTTTTTGTTAATGTCATTTAATAAATTGTTATCCAGCCAGTCATTTTTTCTCCCGTTTGTTTCCTTTTATGTATTATTCGTTACTGGTGTAAATTTTATTGTTTCTTAATTCTGTTCCTTCACATATTTGATTAGGGTCTTTTCTTAGATAGTACCAGTCTGCATTTGAAAGTTGTTTGATACTATTCTTATTATTTAATTTGTTAGGTAGTTCTGTATCTGCTTCTGTAAAATTAATATTTCTGTCATTCCATGTATATAACCTATAAGGTCTGCAATTTTTGTTTTAACTATAGAAAGACTTTACTTAATAGTAAAATCTGTTTGGATTTTTTTATCTAAAGGGTCAAGACAGGATTTTAGTCTTCGTTTTTTCCTTGTTGCCGAAATTATTTGTAGGATAATGCCATCAAATTTTCCATCTTCTAGATGTCATGTTTTTCCAAAATGTCATGTGTTTCGTTTAGTAAATTTAGATTACAGTCGCTCGCGCACAGGCACAAATTTATAACAAGATATCCAAATGTGTGTGTTCGTAGAAGAAGTTGGACTATTTTTTTTTTTATCTTTATTACGTCGTGGTACAAATCCTCGCAGTTTTTTTTTCTTTTAAATTTTGATAACACTCAATTATCGGTAAACAATAATTATAATTTATAATTTGGCAGAAAGGGCAGACAGGCTTTGGAGCTTACTTAAGAGAGATTTTTAGGAATGCGTCGTGAGATATGCCTAAGGCAGACAAACAAGCATTGCGGTTTTACGTCCTCCATCAAAGTGAACGAGAAGTATAACATTTAATAAACGTAACGAGAAACCGAAGTTGTGGTTTACGACGATAAAGCAATAAAAACAAAGAAAAAAAGAATAAAACTAAATCAAGCTAATTATTTGAAATCATACCTTTGTGCTCTGTGCCGAAATAGCCTACATAACTGCAGAATCATTAACATTCGTTAGTTTTAACACCTGGCTACCGACTTCGTGCAAAAAGCGTAGTCGTATTACCAAGAAAACTAATGGAATAAAGTCACAAATAAAAGTACTGCGATAAAAGAAAATACAGCCTTGATCGTGTATAAAACAGCCCCAAATGTTTACAGATTTGTAATTGTTATGCCTATTCTAAAAAGTGTGCACGCAGGATTTGAGTTGCATTGGCATCTGTGTGGAAAAGGTAAGAAAAGCTTCGATGTTACCTGTGATTATGCGAAACCCCGTTAATTTTACAATTAAACAGGACGAAAAGCCGACGACTCAAGAGTCAAATAAATACAGATGCAAGCCTGCTTACGTTGCCTTTTGAACTTATATGTCAGACTGCCTGAGCGGGGGATCGAAACCACGACCTTTGAAACCAAAGGCGGAGATCTTACCGCTGAGCTTTACTGACACAGCCGAAAAGAAGCGTCCATAGGCAGTGTTTAACACGTCCATACATACGTATAAACAAACACTTTCCAATCGCCACTGGAGGGACGCTTATTTACCGCCCCGCACTCCAAGTGAAACAAACGGAACACAAATCAAACGTGAAATGTAAGAATTACACAGGACGGAAAACCGACTGCTGAAGAGTCAATGCAGTCAACGTAAAATGCTACCTATGGACCTTTTTATTTTAGCCGTGCCAGTATGGCTCAGCAGTAGGACCTCTGCCTTTGGTTTCAAAGGTCGTGGGCTCGATTCCCTGCTCAGGCAGTATGAAATATAGTCCAAAAGACAACGTAAATATATGGTTTGCATTTGTATTTATTTAAAATTAAAGTTTGATAACATAAATTTTCATAGAAATTTTTACCCCTCTTCCCCGTACCATGACTTCTTCCCCTCTTCTTCTTCCCCTCTTCTGACTTCTTCCCCTCTTCCCCGTACCAAGACTTCTTCCCCGTACCATGGTTTGAATCTTGTTAAAATGCCTAAAATGGTTCAGGCAATTATTTTTATTATAAAGTATAGGAAATAGTGACAATGGTCCCAGGATGTCAGTATGCAAATGTTTGAGTTTATCATCAGTGATCGTCTCTTAAAGCCAATCACAAGAGGAAGGAAAACCCTGCATCCACGCTTCTGTTCATCTTTAAAATTTGATAGCCTTCTAAATCGTGGGGCTGCCAGTCTCATTAACACGCTCCATGCTTGTAAGATAAGCATGTTTACTGTCAGGATTCATGTCTATCAGGCATGTTTCTGACGCCCAAATTTGGCAGTGAAAAGACGTCTCGAGAGAGAGACAAGATGTTGCTTGGCATGCAAACCCGCTTTCTTTTCAGCATCATCATCACCATCGTCTGGAGCTTGTAACGGGGACATTTTTATGACGAGCTGCCTCAACCCTTGCTGGCAACAAAAATATTTATCAGCGAAGTTTTTGTCCCGATAAGCGTGGTTAGACTCCTTTGTATTCAAGTTGTCGCTTGCAGACTTGCGGATTGCTTGTAAAGCACTAGAACCCACCAGCATTAAACGCCGAACTGAGTCCACCAGCTGCTTCAAGACGTTGTCGTGGTTGGAAACTTAGTATATGAAGAGTTTTTGCTGATAACGTAAAACTGTACATTTTCCACTTTTCCAACGCGTACCATTGTAACTCATAACGACAAAGTAAACACGCACACTAGACGATGCAAACGTCTACATTAAACACTGGCCTTGTGAGGATACAAGATACACTAATCAGAGAAAGAAAGAAAAGACAACTTCCCCCAACTGGGACTCGAACCCAGGACTTTCAGCTTACTAGCCGGGCACTCTAACTACTGCGCTACCGGGGTGAATATTGGCTACCGGCTCCAGCGGAGCTAAGTAACTGTTCAGTCTTTCTCAGTGGTGACCTAGAGATCACAAATATACACAAGGAGGGAAAGAAGCGTTGCTTTTGGCCTCACAAGGCCAAGTCTTTAATGCAGACTGTTTGCTTCGTTTGCCCTTTATCTTGTGATTTATTCTTTATTTATTACACACACTAGTCAAACCGTGTTGCTACACTTTTTCAAAAGAGAAAGGGTCCAAAAATATTAAGTTCTTTGCCTAATAATGTTTTCCCATTTGCATAAAACCAAATACTCCTCAAGCCAGAAATTGTTGTTGTCTTTGTGGCTGGGAAATGTTCTAGGTTGTAATGTCATACCATTTTGTTTATAACTAAAAGACCGCTTGTTAGCATTAGTGCAAGCCAAGTAATTTGAGTAGGCCTATTTGAGTTACTAATACGTATTTAATACTTGTTTGAGTAATCTATCGATAAAATCAGAAGTAATGTGAAAAGGGAAATGGAAGAATTATCAGACGTGCACCTTTGATTTCTTTTAATTTAAGCTGCGTGTGAAGTACCATTTACTGTGAGGTGACACTTGGGGTTTTCTTCAGTAACAAGAATTCTGAGGAAAAGTACCCTTACCTAATAGCTGAAGAGTCACTTATGACTTTACATTAAACCATTTTATACATTAGGGAAAGAAAAAAAAATGCAATGTTAAGAATGCTTGGTAACCAAGAACTTTACCCCAGGCATACAACGATAAAAGATGTAACATTTTTACTGCAAGCGTTTAATATTCCAAACAGGAAATGCACATGCACACGCACAAACCCTCTTGCGTGCCCAGAACGCAACCAACGCGCCAGCACTATGCAACACCATCATCAATTGTGATGGCAGCAAAGGCGAACATGGCTAGGTTTAGTTTCCTAATATATAATGTGACTCATTAAGCATAACTATTACATCATTCTTGTTTATGATGGTTAGAATTATTTTAGTGTTAAAAAAATAATGTAGAGGTTAAAAAACCATATAAAGGTGCATGACAACATAACTTTAGGGCTTCAAAAAGACGTTAATCTTAATTATTCACTTAGGTTTTCATAGAATAATGGTACGATTTTAGTCAGTGAGGGTCCGTACTCTGGCTATAGTTACATGGAAGAACGGCCACTGATCTACACATAGTCAGTAGTTTCATTTATTTATAAGCAAGAGCTGGTCGGTCTGTAAAATCGTTGCACACCATAATAAACTTATCTAACCAGAAAATAGCGGTACACTCTACAAGTGTACATGCTATTATAATCTGCCTGATTACGGTCATAAACCACTAGATTCAGCTCTAGTCGAACGCTGTCAGGTTGCCTTTTGATACTAGTACATTCCATGCTGGTGCACAGTTCTTGACTGATCTAATTAAAATGACCAATTTGCCTGCTTGAAAAAGTTCCAGATCTGGGCACCGAAATTACTGCGACGATAATTATTATCTGAACACTTTATGGTTTCCCAAAGCTCAATCTACGTTGTACAATGCTGGCGTGTTGCTTGCATTCTAGGCATGCGTGTAGTGTTTGTTAGTTAACATACTTCGTTATGGGGGCTTTCCATTTGGACTTTTAAAAGCTTGCAATAAGATATTTACATAATTTACTCCGTAGGCCTGGAATTTAGAAGCTTACCAAACATTCTAAACATTTAAAATGGTTTTGTTTGTGTATGATTAAATTTAGATTTCTGCAGAATAACATTACCAAGCAGCATAAGGGCATCGGAGTAATTAATTCCGTATACACCATGCAGTTAAATCTTATGTGTATTTGTGGATAATTTGGGAATGATTATAAATTTTTGTGAAGCATGGTGAGCATTCAGCACGCTTGATGGATTTTGGAAATCATTGTGAGTCTTGTCAATGGGTGACTTTTAACACTTCCTGGATTTCATTAATCGTGGATGACATTAGACGACTATTAGACCTACTGTTTTTTTTGTAAAACTGTTGAATCGTGGGTGACTATTTTTGCATCTTTGTGAATCTTCGTGTTTCTTGTGAATCAGTCAGCCTTTATGACTACCCTTGAAAAAGATATTTTTTATTCGTCATTTGTTATGAATGTTAACCAGTTTTTATAAATCATCAAAATATTCGTGAACCTCCATAAAAATACTTCAACTGTGAACGTTGTCATTTGGCCCCTTTTCGATGCCGAGAGAAAGGTCATTGAAAAACGAAACGACAACGTTTTAATGAATTTTCGAAAACTACGTGAATATTTTATGAACTCCGGCCTTTAGGAATCACACACAGTATTTTCAGGAGTTGTCACACTCATCGGAATATTACAGTTTCGAACAAGACTTACCCAAGACTTATTGACTTCGCAGTTTACTGTAGTAATATTCCTGAGCAATAATTCTCTAGTTCTTTTGTCTTTACAGTTGGAGTTATTTCAAAATGTCTGGGAGTATTTTTGTACTTATAGTGTAGGTCAACTGTCTATCATGCTGTCTTTTCCCCATCACTCCAGCTTTCTTCATCAAAGGGAAAAAATAATCTCGCTCTAATCTCTACGATTTATGGCAATATTTCTAAATTTAATTCCGACAAGTGAGTTAATTAGTTTACTATCATTTTGAAATGTTGCCCCGTGAATTCCTTGGTATTCACATATCCCGAGTCTTTCTTTAACCTTTGATATTACCAAGCAAACCTAATTCTTTAGTACAACACGGAAAACCAGATGCGCTAGACACATAGTAAATCAATATAAATGATGCAAATCTTCTACTGCCTTTTGGACTTGTTAGAATGCCTGAAATGTCAAAATACCACAATGCTTGAGTGGAAAATTGAACCAACGGCCTTTGAAATCCCATTTCATAAGTTCAGTTCCACACTCACGCAGTCTGCCATGTCACTCTAAAAGGCTGTGGAAGTACATAAGCAACGCTAAAACTTCACAGCACGATCGTAAAACTGCGTTGGTCCAGACGGTGTGCCACATGATTTCAATCAGCCTTGGGTTGAAGAAGTATAATAGTATTGTATTTGTGGTGTCCGTCAGTAAGCTTAGAGCTATTAGAAGGCCCAAGCAGCAGACGTTAAGTGGAAAGAACTACCATCGTATGGCGTGTTTTTTGCCGCATGAGGGAGAAAACTGAGTACCTGGAGAAAAACCTCGTGCAACGGGCGGGAAACAATCTGAGAAAAACCCATACATACACACATCCTTTCACCAGGATCGAACCCGGGTCTGTAAAAAGCCAGAGATGTACAGCCAGGACCAAGACGAATCTGGCGCCCCCAGTGCTCGTGGCTACCCGTTCACTGTGCACTGTGTCAATTGCTTTTCCGTGCCATGTACTTTCCCGCTTTATGATCGTTCAGCCCTGTTAAACGCGGAGGTGCTGCATGCCTGGACTAACCGGACCATGGGAGATATTTCTCGCATCTATTAATTAGGGCAAAACCTATACAGCGTTATAAAGGAAAACTGGAAATAAGCCATCAGCGAAAATCTACATTAGAATATGATAGTACAGTAAGCCACCTTTATGCATTACGTTTCATTCAAGTGACATGTCCCGGATTCGAACTGGCGAAACAGACCATCACCAGATCTCTGCCTTTTTGCTGTTACCGATATGGCTACTTGTCCACTGGCACAAGTAGTCGTATCAGTAACGCGGTGTAGGGCAGTGATCTGGTTACGGATGGGTTCGCCGGTTCGAATCCAGGACATGTCACTTGAATGAGACGTAAGTGGGGGGAAATGAGGCTTAATGGTGAGTCGACAGCTAGGTCATTAGCGCCAACCTCAGTCACAATGCAGTGGTCCGGGTTGCCACTGCACCACACATTACAGTGATATTGTACAAACCCCTAATCTAAATCATGTCATACATCTGAACCTCCTGCAAAAATTGAAAAACACCGGACAGGAGGACAGACTTATCGCCCATCAAAAAAAAAGCATGTAACCTCAGACATAGAGTTGGAAAGGCGTCTGAGGGAACAAGGCTGAGATCCCTTTCGAGAGGACCAGAAAGAGCCCCTTTCGCTGCAGAATCAGCGTTCTCATTCCCACCAATCCTAACATGGCCCGGGATCCAGGAGAAAAGCACGGTTTTCCTCTGGCCAGGCAAGCGGGAAAGCAAAGCTTGGACACGTTGTGTCAAGGGGTTCCGAGGATTGTAATTCGCCAAAGACTCCAGGGCACTCATGGAATCACTAAAGATGATGAAATGCGTGCCCTGAAGGTCAAGGATCCCTTCCTCCACCAAACCGAGAGCCGATGGAAGGCGATGGCCAACAGTTACTCCCTTACACACACAAGTACATGCCACGCCAACATCTGACTTCGACCCATCAGTGAACAGCCGCTGATATCCGGCGTACTGAGAACACAGCCGCCGAAACTCCTTGCAGGTAGAGTAGAACTCTTCGGGAGGGACGCCAGAGCGAAAATGAAAATGCCACCTGGAACAAGCCAAGGGGCCACTGGCATCTCCCCAAGCCTCAAGACGCAAGGTAGATCAAAGGCCATCTCCCCTGACAGGACTGCTGGAGCCTATTGCGGAAATCACCCTTACCAACCCCACGTTTACCATTCCGCAAGTCTGGTCCAAAAACCATGGACCAAGCAGGACTGGATCTCACAGCTCGCAAACGCACAGCATACTGAATGGAGAGCTGTCGCCGACAAATGGCCAAAGGCGGCTCTGAGGCTTCAGCATAGACGCTGACCACTGGAGACGTCCGAAATGCCCCAGTCGCCAGACACAGACCACTGTGCTACACAGTGTTCAACATCTGGAGAGTCGAGTCACTAGCCAAACCATAGACCATGCAGGCATAATCAAGTTTGCTGCGGACAAGGGCTCAGTAGAGGCGCAACATAGCAGAGCGATCGGCACCCCATGAAGTGCCCGACAGAACCCACAAGATGTTAAGCGCCCGCAAAGCCTTGTCTTTAAGTTGACGCAAGTGTGGAAGCCAAGCTAATGAAACGTGAGTGCATAAAGGTGGCTTACTGTACTACATATTCTAACGTATGACTTTCGTTGATGCTTATTTCCGATCTGCCTTTACATCATTTACAGCGATTTATGTCTATTTATTTATCCTTTACGGCATATTTTTAACGTGAGTTATGCCAAAAATTAGTTTTGGCCAGTCGTTCTCAATTCACCTCGTGAGATTGTGGCCCAGAATGGGAGAAGGAATGTGCGGATTATTATAATGGTCACTCCAAGTTTACAAATATTTTGGTTTTAGTCTATGTACGAGAGGAGCTTCACAGGGGCGGAACATTGGTGTGTTGCACAAGGGCCCTGTCTTACGAGGGGCCCCTGCGAGCACCGTATCCTATGGTACTACTAACTGACACAAATGCAGGCACGAATTCAAACGTCCTACAAAAAACAACAAGCCAGATTTAAACAGCAAAAAAAAAAAAAACACCCTCAGGTTGTAGACGGGACCTGGGTGTACTTGTGCCACCCCTTGATTTTCCATCTTTGGATGGTAGTACTATTGATTAAATTGTGGTCGTTTCCCCAAACTGGAAAATTACATTTTGCCGTGTTTCTCTTATACAGTAGAGTATTTGTGTAAAATTCAAGCTTAAAAAAAATTGCAGCCAAATTGCAGCCTATAACATAAATTTGAAAGTGACTAAATGAAAATTTGCAAGCGTGGTATTTTTTTGTGTGGATTCGTGGACCTTTTCCTGCGTTCAAGAAAAAAATTAGGAAAACAGACCTCTCCAGTTAATATCTCTGTAATGTGTGGTGCAGTGGCAACCCGGACCACTGCACTGTAACTGAGGTTGGCGCTAATGACCAAGCTGTCGACGCGCCATTAAGCCTCATCTCCCCCCCCCCCTCTCCAGTTTCGTTAGATGGAGCTAACTACAGCATAACAAATTTCTTCTTTTCTTGTTTATGATTTGCATTGTTGTTTTATTTTGTAGATTGCTGGTTTTACAGGTTTTAAACTTAATTTTGGCTCGGAGTTAGTGGCTACTTTGTGGCCCTTCGTATCCTTTCACTTATTGGGATAAACTTTTATTATTGCGATTGTTACAATACAGGAAGTTTAAACTTTGACCCTTCCAAACTTTGATCCTTCCATCTCTCATAATGTCGGCTGTACTCTGTCTTGAGAGAGTCAGAGAGACAGCAGAACAAGATCAGAAGCTTCACAGTTTGTTTCGCACGCGTGTCACTAAAGAAAGCGGCTTAAAATTGTAACAAGTAACGGGATCGTGAGCTGGAAGCAGACATTTTTAAGCCTGCCCATCTCACCACGACAACAAAACGTTATCACCAAATGTTTTTTCTTGCCGCACTTTGTATTCTAAAAGGTGCTCGCAAACAACGACGAACAGCACCATACAATATTGCACTAACGCCAAACACCGACAGCTGTGGAACGCATTGTCGTTTTCTGAATTGTCGCTGTGGTGACAGAGTTTTTGTAGATAAGGTTGGGAAAAAAAAGATGAATCGTTACTGCCCCGAAGCAAAACATTACAGCCTTGTAATTTCATAAGAGACGAGGATAGCCGCCTGGCGAAGAAAATAAAAAGAAGGAAAAAAAAAACCCAATCGCTAAACATGCCTGGAAGACAAAGCGCTCAATTTTTTAACATGTCTGAGCGTGTTTCTTTAACATGTCGACATGAAACTCAAGTAGGTCTAGGCTGCTCAAAAAAAATCTATTATGAAAAATGGCAATTTATATTCTAAAGTTGCAAGCCTCGTATCAAGTTTCGTTAAGGATGAAACTTCCAGAGAAACTATAGATCACTTGGATCTCTTCTATGCATAGAAACTTATGACTGAACAGAAGACGTTCACAGAAATCGGTTCATATTACCACCAATCCAGAAGTAGTTATTCGAAACCTTAAAAACACTTTAACAACATTCCATCTGCATATACCTAATGCTTGTTACTGCATTGATTTTTACCGAAATGATCAAAAAGTTTACTGAAAAAAACCCATGCTCAGATATTTGAATAATTATTAGTCAACGATTTTTTTTACGTTACTAGAGTTAAGTAGTGAGGTCTAAAAGGGTTTAAAGGGTTTAACGAGCGTTAACCACTCCTGGTCATCTGCCCGAAGCCCTAAGGTCCTATGTCTGCAACAGCCAGATTCCCAGGTGGTCACCCACCCAAGTATCAATCCAGCCCAATGCTGCTTAACTTCGGGGATCTGACCAGAACCGGTGTTTCCAGCACTGCAAGGCCGCAAGTAGTGAGGTCAAAGGTCAAAGGGTTTTTAGCGAGCGTTAACCGCACCCGGTCATCTGCCCGAAGAAGCCCTAAGGCCCTATGTCTGCAACACCCGGAATGGATTAGTAGTGAGGTCAACCAATTCGGCAACAAAGCCAATCTAGACACACGCTAGTATGTCGCCGCCAGGTAACAGTAGATCATCCCATTGTAGACATCCGATTGTTAAAAATTGATTGTTAATGATAAAAAGGCGGTTCACTAGCAGACATGTGTCTGTTAACTGTAAGCAATTGAAAGCATATTTTAGCATGTTGAGGATAAATCCCAATGCGACAGAAATGTTTCAAATTGTGGAAAATGTAAGGAGAAGGGTCAGAGATTAGGAAAAACTAAAATTTAAAGGATGAGTGTCCATCAATCATAGAGAAAAAGATGCGTCAATAAGGTTGTTTTTATGTTACTGTCTATCTAGCTGGCTGTCTAGCTAATAAGATTTTTCCCATGGTAAATCCCATAGACTTTTTGCTCATGGCTAGCGCAAAATTGAGAAGGCCTTACGTAGCTGAATTTTGGCACACAGATGCATGGTGATCTGAGCATGGTTCTTTTGTTGGTTTGAGAGTTGTAGGGGTCAGGACAAATGCGTGGGAGGGTTTTGAAATTAGCCTCCGGCGAATTTAAATTTCGTTTCTTTTCCTAGTTGCAACCAAAGATTTTAAGCAACAATGGCTTGAACAATCAAGACTGGTCCTTAGATTTATTGTAAAAGCCTGGACGAATTAAAAACTGAACTGTAACGAAGGCCAAAATAAAGAAACATTAACGTTGCCGTGGACTGCGTAAGAATAAAGGGATGCGCGTTAGACGATGGTAACGCAACAATACGAGCATACACGAGCTAATGGGTTTTTTGTTAATAACCCAAAAATAAATTGCTTTGCATTCTGCTGTTTTAGTAACAGCGACCTTCGGGGGTTTCTGCATGACTAAATCTGAACGAAATCTTGAAAAATTAAGGGGAAGGTGAAGGGCTAAACAAAACAACTGAAGGGAATGCGCTGATT
>JAHWFP010238792.1:87647-104127 GCA_023313725.1 Lithobius niger | reverse complement strand
AGTTAATCGCACCGAATAATAGTTCGAAAGTTAAATGAAAACTAGAAGATTGCTACTAGCGGTAGCAATCTTCAAGTTTTCATTTAACGTGTAAAGTATTATTCAGTGCGATTAACTTGGCTAATAGGATTAACCTTGGCGGCCTTTCCCTGGTGGAATGATATAACTACCTTCAAAGGCCGATCGTTTTTGGAAACTTGGCGGGTTTTTCTACCAGTTTTGGTTTTGGGTGGATATCTCACAGTATTTACTATAATCAATAAAAAAAATTAAATAAAACCGCTGCAAGAACCACAGTTTTCTGAATAGTTATCAGTCGGTGCATTTGCTGATGTGTTTCCGACATTATTTTCCTTGGCGTTGGTGCTACGTCAACAGAGTAAAAGCTAAAAATCATAAGGCTGCGGTTGGTATAAAAGATACTCATAACATTTTAAAGGTCTGAACATTTGTTTGGTAAATAATTCCAACTATTTCAGCGAAAGATGCTGATTAATGGCCGGGGAGAATTGCAGCCCTTCAGTATACGGCTTGCCGTTCCCAATCGATTTCTTTTAGAAATCCAAACAGGCTATTCATAATATTCAATAGCCGAAGTATTACAAACGCGGCGTGCATGCCCAAGACATAAGCAATGCGCCAGCGGTGTGCACCGACATTAATAATTGTGACAGTATCAAATTTGAACCTCACAGCATTCGAAAGGAAGGGTAAACCGAGGGGTTTATAGCCGCATTCCAGACGGACAATATAGCATGTCCATGTCCAATACTCTAAACTGTTGCTGGTTTATACGTAGTTCTGCTTATTAAGGGCAACAATTTCACTGCTCAAAAAACTATTGCTTGTGAATAAAAGTGCTATATGCATGTAAGTTATTTGACGTCCTTCCATGACCGACGTCCTTCCATGATTTGACTGCCTTCCATGACAACCCTATGATTGTTTTGAACTTGAAATTCGTACCGCACTTCTATGTACAGGAACAGAAATATTAGGATTAACGTCCCTGTCGAGTCCTATATTGTTACGCACCTCTATTTTTATTAACCTCTCCATCGTTCTTACACTAAATTGGGTATTCTACGAGACCATATAAATGGAGCAAAGCTATGAATGGAGACATGTTAAATGTTAAGAAATTGAAACTTGTCATGTTCGATTTTGATGCATCACAATCGATGCTGGTGCATAATGCAGGCGCGTTATCGCTTGCGTTCTGAGCATGCGTCATTTCGTGTATTAAATTTTGTGTATACATAATGTTCCGACTTTTGAAAGCTTGAAGTAAAATTGTTATGTCTTTACTTTGTACGGGAGGATTAAAAAGCTTACCAAAAATCCTTAGCAATGAAAATTGTTAAAATTCTTCTTCTCGTACACTTCTTTATTTAACGGACATTCAAATGAACAGTCACCATTTACCAATCTTAGTGTGCGCACATTGAGCATCACAAATGTTAACAAGCAACATTAACACATATGGCAAGAGTATAAAAATTAAAATAAATATAATAAAAAATAAAATTCAATTCGCTCCTCCTTCCGTAGGCCGAAATTCTATTCTGAGTAATATAAGTTTTTATTTTGCTTTGTTTCGTTTGCTTTGTACTCGTCAATTAAATTTTTCATTGAAATAACTATTTTGAAGAGTGTTGTAACTACGGCGTCACAATCGTTCCCTAGTTTAAGCGTAGTAAAAATGTGTTATCTTTCAAGTAGTGCGTGTGAGTAAAAAATTTGGGAAACAATTATTTTGGTGTAGCTATAACAACACGTTTGCACAGTCTTTTACCGATTTGTGCTGTGTAGGCCTAATGATTTTGCATGCAAGAACAGTCGCGCTGAGATGGTGCTTTCTTAGTTATGAACAATACTTTCAACAAAACTAACAATGAATTCGGCATTTTTGGGGGGAACTGAAGGCCAATATCTCGCTACCCAGGTATCGGAGAAGGCGTAAGTAAAGGGCACTCTTCCTATCGAGTAGAATTAGTTAAGCCACTATCGGCCGCGTACTTTTTCAGTTTATGGTGTAAAAATTGAAGTTCTCCCCGTCAAAGAAATCCGAAAAATCACACACAAGTTTAACACGTTTTAAAGGGATTAGTTTACCTTCTTCAGATGCAATGATAGTAATGTCGCGTTGAGAGATTAAAATTGGTCACTATGCAACATAATTGCAAAAAAAAAAAAAAAACCCTACCAGATAACGATGAGATAAGAATTATTAAGGTATTCTAATTTCTACTGTTGATATACGGGGGGAAATATTTTTAGCTGAGGGCTCAGAAAATACTTGATTGCAACCAATAACCCATAACCACGTGAAAAAACTTTCAGACCCTTTTTTTTTAAAGGTACTTGGGTCGGTTCTCGGATTCGAACCGGCATTCTCTTGGTTTGGAGCCGACGACGCTGACCACTGGGCTGTGACTGCCTTCTTTGCTCGGGGTCCCCGGGGCCCCCTCACAAAGCTCACGCTGGGACTTAGTTTTTCGCTGTTATACGTTGAAGGCGTACGTTCGTATCTAGGCGGTTATGGGTTAAAAATCAAAGAATGTCAAGCTAGTGAGAGAATTAATACTTAATGTACTTTTATTCACCAAACCCACAATTACGTATAGGAATAGAAATGCAGCCTACGAAAGTACATTCAGCCTAGTCCTCTTAGCACACTGGTAAAGTATAATAAGTGACTCTTGATGTCAAGAAATTCTTAGCAGGGTTGGAAATAATCATGATTATTTTAAAATAATCAAATAAATCGGATTATTTTGATTATAATCAGATTTTAATAACATGTAAGATGACAACAATAATTATGACATAGTTCAAGTTGCTAGAGTTTGCTCTGTTTCTAAGTTTGTTGGCAGTTGTTACTGCCAAAATGTCATTACCCATAGATCACTGTAACTATAAAAAGTAAATTTATATGTTAACATACACACCACAGTAACTATTATTACAGTAATAATACTTAGTAAAGTCGGTGTAGGTGTTGTGGCACATTCATCACACATGAGCTGATTAAATAAACACAGTCACATCAGCTGCAGTTACTGGGTGCCGCCTAGCAGTACAAAAGTTGCAAAGTCCTTTAGTTTTTTCCTGGAATTGAGAGTTTGAATGTTGCCATTAACTTCCTACTTTGGTTGTTCCTACTCGGTTGCATATTTTTGTATGGGTCAGTCCAAAAAAAGTAGAAGATATTCGTTCCTGACTGCGGAAGATTCAACAGCAGTGTATTTTATTTTGAGTTGTTTAAGTTCTTTTGTACTTGTATATCAACAGTTTTGTGTCAACCTGGTCCTTGATTATAATCAGGTAAATTTCAATTTTAATCAAGTGATTATAATCGCTTGATTGTAATCGTAAAAACCCTGATTCTTAGTGCAGCTTAGTTTTAAAACATTAAGGCTAACTTATATATCCTCATCAAACCTATCAATATTTCGATATTGTCCGAATCATTTTCACACTTTTTAGACTGAAAAGAGATTGTCTATATCGTTTCACCCTAATATCTTTCTTAGTACGTATTTGAATTGAGGGTGTTTATGGTCTTGGTTTGTCATTCTGCCTATCTATCTGCTTCTACATTTGTCCCGAAATGTAACGATACCAATAGCTCAAGCCATGCACATGACGTAGACTTTGGTCATCTGGCTTGCTTGATCTGTTTTACGGAATTACGGTGTACGATGATTTCTTTGCACCAAATGTTAGTCATATTTTTTTAATGAATTTCTTGAAGCTTTGTAGCATCTAACAGAATGATGCTCGGATATAGGTGAATTTGCCCGGTTTGGAACTTTGTAGGTTTAGAAGGAGAAAGCAATGTAAGTACATAATAATTGACTTTAAACTTAAAACAGTATAGTATTATTACTATTTTTTTTTTTAATTTTAGTGGAAAGTAATTGGCGATAACTATTGTTAGAATTATTCTGTCTGTCGACTGGCTAAGTTCCAAGTATATAAAAAAGTTCAACCGGCCAAGTGAGTGAAGCGAACAAACCAAACACTACATGCAGATACAAAGGAGACAGTATTTTGAATTTAAACAAAGACCAATTCCATGAATAGTCCGGTAGTGAAACTGGTTCATTTGGTCAAGTTTGAGCCAACAACTTTAAGGAAAAAAATTGTGTAAACTAAACATTTTTGGAGGGTGTAGCGTCACTGTGTTTTCGACGAATTAAACGGATATCCTAACTACTGGTAATAGATTGTTTTTTTATGATAATGTTAAGTCTTTGCAGTGTTTCCCAATAAGAGCACGTAGTTTTTAATCCTTTTCTGACTGTTTTTTAAGCGTGGAATCTCTTATTCGAATGATGGGATGAGCTTGAAGTTTGTCGACGGAAAAAAACCCCAAAGAACTATAACACCTCCATAGAATGAAAAACATTTTTCAGTTTCACTTTTTTTTTAATCTCAGTCCGCCTGTGAGTGATGGTATTGTTCTTTTTTCCGCTTTCAATAGAACTTCACGTTTCGTAATGGAATTCACACATTAAAATAATTGATCGAAGCCCGCAGCTCCTGCCTGTTGCGATTCATTCGTATTAAAGATAACAAGGAAGGACGGGAGAAAAAAAACTTTTAATAAAACGATGAAGAGACAAAAAAAATAGTACAGCTTTCCATTTCAAATTCAAGGAAGCGAAACAAAATTTATGTGGGCAGAACCGAAATTGAATTTAGGCAGCAGACTTTTTTTTTCCTTAAGAGTTTGGTGTCCTTCTCCTTGCCTTTTTCTAAATGTTTGGTTTTTTTTTTCCGATGTCATGTGGGTGCCCCACATTTTATCATCCGTCTCGCCAATAAGGGTTGACTACAGAATATTCGAAAAATAACACATTAAAAAACAGTGTAGGATATTAATTCGCATCGTCATGTATAACGGTCTCCCATTGACAAATTGAAATGAAATGGGTTCAAGACTTACGAAAATGAATCGAAAAAATATTTTTGAGAGGGAAACGATACCAAAATTAGGAAGAAACTTTTGACAAGTCTTGGCTTGTAAAATAGTAAAATCGCAGAGATGCACACAAAAAAAAAGACTTTTCAACCTTCATTTTTGAAATTCAAGTTAAGAAACTTGGGATTAGAAGCCCACTCACCAATGGATTCGACATCTTCTCAATACTCAACCTGCTTGCAAGTTTGAAACGCAGGGTGATTACAAAAGAATTGATAGTTTGAGCGTGTATTAAACGAAAACTATTCAACTTATCGATAAACGGTTTTCACCGTCGTGTTCTGTAACTCACTAAATTTCGCCTAGCATAGATGTTCAATGTGTACTCCCTTACTTACATAGCATACATCCATGCGGTAATCAAATTCCTACCAAACACAGTTTAGCATATCGTCGTCAATTACTGCAAATGCTCTTGTTATCCGTTACTTAAGATAATATAGTTTGGTTGGAAGGGAAGAATGAACCCTTTATCTTTTACATACCCCCTAAAAAAAGTCGCATGGTGTCAGATTAGGTCTATGAGGATGTGCGTAGAGCATAATTCCCGCACACAAAACGCCTTCTCTGTACAATTTGCGGCCATCTTGTAGAACTAGTCACGTGACGTTCACGTGACGCGCATTCGAAAACAATCGCCACTCTGTGAAACAATGAGTTGCAGAAAGTAATGGTGAAAACCGTTTCTTGATAAGTTGTATAGTTTTCGTTACATGGCAACAATATTGAAGGGTGATTACAAAAGAAATAAACACGCTTCAAACCATCTATTTCTTTGCAATCACCCTGTAATATTCTTGCCTATTTCACTTACTAAACCCAATAGGATAGAATCATCAGTGCATAAACGCGCTAAGAGTAGAGACCTGGATGTAAGCTGCATTAAAATATACATCATTAAAAACGTACAATCTACATGCCTGTGTGTTTGTACACCTCGTTTTCAGGAAGTAAGTCCCCTACGAACGTGACTGTATCACTAAATGAAACATAATTAAATTAGACTTCTAATAGGTCTGTTTTTATTCCTGTAACTTGATTTTTTTACCATAAAGTACGTCAAAAACTGCTATGAGAACTGTTTCATGTCGTAAGAGATGGCTCAAATCAATCAGCAAGTAACTTGGTTCCAAAAAAAAAAACATACGATACTCAAAACGACAGCATATTTTGCATCATGCTCAGTATCGGCAACACGTATTTCAAAATTGGTTGGGTTCATGTTTCTGAAGCAACAGGTGCGCGGATTGAGGGAGCAAAGCGAGCGTTTCCACGTATAGTAAATCTTTTCAACGTAAAACAAATTCATTTTACTGTGCATGAACTTAGGAACTTCAGGAAGAGATGAACGAATCGTCAGCAACAACTGCCAATTAGATTGCGACCTAATGTACATCAATTTTGTATTTGCTGTAAGGTTCAACAGCAGTAGAGCAAGAGAAGCTAACGATATGGCTAGTGCATCATCAAAAACTTGCGTGTTTGTACGCTCACTCCTCCTGAAGTATGAACGAAACGAAGGGTGAGAGTAGTGAGAAATGAAAGATAATTAAATTACCATCACTGTAGCTTGAAAACTGTTACGAAAAATCTATTCTTGACGTCAGTTTGCTCAAACATTTACTGTGAATGGAAATTAATCACAAAGCAATTTCGTTCCAAAAATATTTCCTAAAACAACTAAACACTTTATATGTATATATATATATATATATATATATATATGCTGCGGCTGGTCGTTCTTTTTATCTTCTCACTGCAGTTTTATTTGTTTTCATTTGAAATCTCTCTCTCTCTATATATATATATATATAGAGAGAGAGAGAGAGAGAGATCTCAAATGAAAACAAATGAAACTGCAGTGTAGCCCTGCGTGCCCCATCCAGACCGACACATTTCACGCCCGTTAAAGCTATCTACATGTATTCGGACGACCCGGGTTCGATTCCCGGCGACATGATGATGCGTGGCATTTTTTTTAATAATAAGAATAAGAATAAGAATATAAAATAAAATCACATGAAAACTGATTTTGAGCTGAAAGGGCAGAGCTCCTTCCATCAGTTCAACTTAACGCAACAAAAAATTTACGTTAAAATGCGATAAGCAATAAAAAATAGTTAAGTTAAAATACAAAGTCTGGCCCTTTTAAGAGAGTCAAGATTTCTAACTTCAATAACCTATTAGAAATTCCGAGTGAAAAGTATCCTCCTGACCAGCCTAGAAATACTCACAAGGACATTGTCAAGCCTAAATATTTAATTGTCGGCGGCTAGCTTTCTGCTTTGTTCACGTACAACCGTACAAAACAGAATGAGGATCAGGTTAACATAAAAAACTCGAGTTCAAGTACATCATATTACAATAACAAGATGCACTAACACTGCATTAGCAATTCGACGTGTCGTATGATAGAATAAAAAAAAAGTTGGAACGGCAGACATACCAACAGGACACTACTAACAAATCTAAATGCATGGTGTACTGAGGAATATCTACTATATTGCACATTATATTAAAAAAAATTATCTCGTAACATTTGCTACTACGATACGGCAAATGAGCCAGAATCATGTTTGCGACGATGCAGTCACTGACCAGATAAGTTTTCATCGGACGCTGATATTGGTTTACTTACAAAAAACAAACTGAAAGCTTCATTGTTTTACAGTTTCCCGTGCCCGTTGTTCTTGTTCAACAGACTTTTACATTTTTAAAATCTTCGAACACCATATTTCATAAATTCAGCAGTTAATTTGGTGGGGGGGGGGGTAGAAGAAATCATATTGCTCTGAGGGTACGTGAGGTTGACTACTTTAAATTTATTTACACTTTTTAGGTGTATTAACAAAAGTTTAAATATTCACACGAAAATTGTGACAAAGTCCACATTGACTGTAACACTGCAATTTCATGTGGCCAATTTTTGTTAGGCTACTCAATACAAAGTACTTGTTTTACTAGCGTTTTATAATTATCTCTATTATTATTATTTGTAATTTTGAATCCGTGGTTAAAACTAATGTCGAACCAATAAAACTTACGTGAGTCTTCCTGTTACGGATTTTTAAAAAATCTGAAAGTCAGAGGCCATTAGGAATATCCCGCCCTTCCCTCCCTCTGGCCAGTCCGCCACTGTGAAAACAGGACATCATTCGCTTTGCTCACTCGTTCAATAGGAAACAACACCACAAATACGCGTAATAAAATACTGTAATATATTGCACCCGAAAAGCAGCGAGGATGGCGCAGTAATTAACAGCAAAAGTCTTATACGAGCATCGCATTCATTGTACCGTCCAGAGTCAATCATAGAAATTCGGTGTACCATCCAGATCACTGCAAAGGTAAGTGATGACTCACTTTGTGTTATTCTACGCCATAAGAGTGGAGCCATCTCGACGTACACGATAGCCTCTAACCAACCGCAATGTTGAAGAGCTGACTTGCCGAAATGCGCAGTTACACGCCGCAATTTTTCGTATGATCGGCGTTGAGCGCACACCTTTACGCTGAGGAAGCGCTGACGTCAGCCACTGATCGTGTACTATTTGACGACGGTTTTTTGCTCAGAGACCTTTTTAGAGGTTAGCGAACTAAAACCGCCCTGAAGTAAATTAACTACAGCATAATACGTTGTGTACTGGCGCACTGCAACTCACCCACCCGCATACTTGAATTTCGTCGGATCAGAAGTGAACAAATGTGTCTGGTTTTTGAGATGTCGCTGACGTAAATCGGCTACCCCCGTTTTTTGGCCACAACCGCATTAATTCGACGTGTGACACGTCGAATTAAAAAACAATAAAAGGTAAAAATGTGGAATACGTCCTGTTAAAAAGCTAGTGGTTCCGCCATCTTGGAACGTGATATCATAAACATTAAACACACGTCATAAACAAATAAATAAATAAATCAACAAATAAAGAAATTCACAAGATCTTCTTAAAACTCGGTACTATAGTCACGTCAAAGCCGAGAGTAACTATCTCCATCCTTCTCCATCCACCCATCCCATTTCTCTTCCTCCCACAACCAGTGCAGGTGACCTCACCAGTCCCAACTCAATCATACCCACTTGCAAAAAAAACTTCAAGTTTCCATGCCGAATCCCTTGGTGGACACAGCAAGTTGGGTTGTTTACTATATTAAATGCGAGACATTTAAGCGCATTTATATTGGACAGTGCAGGAGGCCCCTCGGAGTAAGGAAACTCAATCATGGATTATAGTCATGGCAAAAAATGATGGAAAGTACGCTGTAGGCAATCATTTACAATCAAACCCACCATAGTTAGCGAGACTGCAATCCTTCGCCATGAAACCGTCGAAAAAATATTTCTGAACCAGATTCCTATACAATAACAGTCGAAATAGACCTTGTCGTAAACACAATGAAAACCTTCCCTATTATGGAAAGGTGGAAGAAAATGTTTGACCAGCTTCCTGTTAATTCTTTATGGCGTGTATGTTTGTGACATCACGTTCCAAGATGGCGGAACCACTAGTTTTTTTTTAACAGGGCGTATCCCTGTTTTCTTTTACCTTTTATTGTTTTTTATTGTATGCTGTACTTGTAGTCGAGTTTTTTGTGTTAACCTGATCCTTATCCTGTTTTTTTACGGTTGTTAGTGAACAATGCGGTAATTTGGCCGCCGAAAATTAAATATTTACTGCTTGACAATGTCCTTATATATTTCTAGCCTGGTCCGGAGGCTACTTTTCACCCGAATCCTTTGCTACTCATAATTAAATCAACTTCTGTTAGAAATGTTTGCAGACTTTACAGATACAGTTTTCTCAGCCAAAGAATTCTAAACGGGGACCACCCTTACGGCAAAGAAGTTACCACAGTCCAGTCTAGATGTCTGAAGGACCAGCTTCGAACTGTGGCCATGAGCCCAGAGTTAAAATTATATATAAAAAAAAAGGAGTTTAACAGCAACGAGACCATGTATTAAAGTCCGAGATAAGGTCTACTTTTAATCGACGGAGTTCTAGGGAATCAAGTTTTAATATTCCTAAACGTTGGCAGTATTGGAGATTTTTTAAGCCAGGCAGCCTATTAGTGCATTGACGCTGTACCGATTCCAGGAGGAATCGCCTGTAGCCTATATAGCCGCACGCAGGGCTTCACTGCAGTCCCCGGATGCTACGACTGGTCTTTCTTTATATCTATTGCAAAATTAGTCGGCATCATTTGGTTGTACTCGGGGAAAAAGTTGACCTGTTTAGTTTTAAAAAGTTAATCAAACACTCACTTTTCTGAAGCAATAAGGCGCGTGGATTGAGCATACAAAGTGAACGATTCAGTGTATAATAAACCGAGGCAGCATCGATCTATACATAAATATTATTGTTGGCTAGGACAACTTATGAAGGAATTATCGTCTGTTTGTTAATTTTGTCATTGCTACTTCCACGTTGTTTGGCAGTTTAAACACATACTGTCGACGTGCCATTAAGCCTCAATTTATCCCCCCCCCCCCCCAGGAATAGCATTGACAACAGGGCGCATACCTCTAGCCACCTCAAACAACCACTTACTAACATATCCGTGTACCACTGTACACGTTCCTGACTTAACAGTACAGTGGAAGTTACAGAAATGTAGGCTACTCCCCAATTTTTCTGTTTTGCGCCTGATAAAAGCAAACGAGATGGTTTAATTCCCCGCTTAGGCAGTCTGCCATTCAGGTCAAAATCGTTAGCGGTAATAAGTTAGTGTCTGTTTTTACTTATCATTAACCAAGCCGACATGTAATGTACTGCTAGACGACTGCTCTACCCTGGCTTATATTCAAGAAATTACGCCTCGTCCAATAAATAATAAAATACCAAGGTTTACCGCAGTGGTGTTAAGGAAGTTTTAATCTTCTTAATTTATTCATTGCTACGTTTTGTTGCGACACTTTTCGAAATGATTTCTAATTTACTCAACATCCTAAACCTTCACTCCTTTAAAATAATTCATCGATATTATTTACTTGATGAATATTTACTTACTCCATTTGCCGAATAACCTGACTGCAAACCCATATTTTCTTTCCATTTGCAAACGAAAGTGCAAACTGAAATGAATCGATGCCAAAATGAACAAGTCGTCAAGTTTAAGCTTAAATTATGATGGAACCACAATCGTAATTCATCCAAAATTATTCCAGTTCGCTTTCTATTTGACTCTCGCACACGCTGTACGTCATCCGTGCAACGTTAGGCTACAGCAAACAAACTTCCAACCAAACCCAAACAGACCTATCAAAAATTGTAATTCGAGTTATGCGACTGAAGCAGTTTGTTCGCTCGAACCATGGATGCTGCGCTTCCAATTTAGCTTCGCGTACAGTTCCTATTATGGAGATGAAGCCCTTTATTCGACTTTGGGGGAAGAGGGGGAAGAGACAAGATCCCAAACGTACGATGTGTTGTTATAGTAACGGAAGACTACAAGGTCATCCATGAGCCAAATGAAGAGCTCCGAGTCCAACCTATTGATTTACTGTTACGGCTTAGCGTCCATCGGATGGCTTTGTCCGCTAAATACGGCAACAAAGGAATGGAGGAATGGACCAGAAAGGGACAGCATTCCTTCAATTGTGTGTTATATCCAGGCATGGCTAAGCAGTGGTCGACAATTTAATTTTTTTGAATTCATTATACTCCAATGTGAATCGGTTCAGGACTTTGCAGAAAAGTGTACTTCATACGCACATGGTTTACTTTTTAGATTTTGTTGCATTTCAGTCTGGATCAGATAAGGGATTTTCACAAAAATGTTTTTATTTGCGCAGCTTTTAGTCTTCTGTACAGCGAAATGGGAAGACTAGCCATTTTCAATGGTAGTCAAGTGGACTTTAAAAAACACGGAAAATTAAACATCATTGCTTCTTATAGCTAAGCTTTCTCGACGCAACTAATGAAATAATAACATTTGATCGTCGTATTTAACCACTACAGGAAGACACGCAACTTTAAAAAAAAAGAGAATTTCGTTAACAACACACATTAGCATCTCAGCGCCATGCTGCATGAATGAATAGGTCTGTTCTCGTACCCAAATCTCCGGTAGTTGTTACACACGAAATTAAAACGGCAGGTAAAAATTAGGCCTAAACGATGACAATATTACGTCTAAAATACAAAACTAGGCCTAAAACACAGTTTTAACCAGCAATAGTGGTGTTTACTACTATTAGATTATATAGTAGAGATTAGCTGTTGCAGTGCGTGACAGAGGTGTGCGCCTCAACATTATCGTTGGAGATGGCCCAAAAGTGACCGGAAGTGGCCAACAATTGAGCCAATCATCTATGGAACGGTATCAGATAGAGACAAACGGTTCTCACCATTAGCTTCAGCGTCCAAATATTAGTTAAAATAAATATTAAAAAAAACCGGAAGTATGAAGCGGAAGTGGTCTGAAATGGCGGAAGTGGCGGAAGTGTACAGAAGACCAGTCGTAACTAGGTAGTTGCTGCAGGCGCCTGTCTTAAATGCGTTAGACAGATCATTGCGACGAAAGTGAACTGACCTTGGAAGGGGCAATGAAATTCAAAAATTTAAGGTTTGTATACGTTTAAGTGAACGTTTATTCAAGAGTCGTTTTTCTTTTTAATTCTATTACACAAAAAAACGAGGAAAAAGTGACTTAAATAAACATTTATTAAAATTTCATGGTTGTCCTTTAAGAAATGATTTCAAATTTATATACGCACATCGCTGTAAACGATATACTGGTAAATACGAATAAATCGGCAGCAAAATAATACACATGAAGTAACGTAGTGTACGTAGTTTTTGTGTATGTTTTCGTTGTTGGATTATTTCCAACCTACCTTTAAGCAGTGATATTTCTTTGGTATTTTAAATATCCTTTCACAATTTTCTCTTTATTTATAGTTTCTTTGGGGTATCCTGTACATTCTTATACCACACGCCATGGCTGTTTGCTGTGGCGTGCATATCACGTGACTGGGCTAGTCCAATCAGACGGCCAAACAGCCGTTGTTCTCGTTCGTCATTGGCTAACTCATGGTGACGTTACGGCAAACAGCCAGTGCGCATGGTTTAAAATTCGTTAAATCAACTACCGTCAGTGGGAACCATAATTTTCGGGTAAAAGTTGGAAGAATGGCTTTAACCAACTGTAAAACCATTTAACTTAACTGACAACAGAGAAAACAGAATAAATATTTAATGGAAATGGATAAGGTTTTAAGGATTCTGACACTATTGGACGGCTGCTTGAATTATGTAATATTGACAACACAAATATATTTTTTATATACGTTTAAACACTGCAAAATTAGAATACGAGCATCAGATAAGAGACACTACATCCCTGTTTCAATAATTAGTAGCAAAGCTTGTACTAACAACGTTGCTGGAAATGCTTTTTATGTATCTTCAATAACTGAACGTTATTGCTAAGTATTGAGGTAATGTTACCCGAACTCAAATCATTGTCGATATAAGATTACAAATTAAAAGAAAAGAGCGGCCTTTGTGGAAGAGAACATTCTCTAATTAATCAGACGTAAGAGATCCGATGAAGAAAATAATTAGAAGCATGACTGAACCTTCGGTCTGCTGCATTGAAACCAGACAGTCTGGAACGTGACTTGAAAAAGTAGGGCAAAAAGGGAAAGATAATCCCGTCAGAATTAAAGCTTATTTGAATAGTACTCACATTTTTTCCTTGGTAGAAATTGAGGAAATCATAATTATCCTTACAGATTTATGCAAAAATTAACTAGCTTTTTAATGAAAATCAAGAAATTGCTTTTCGTGCTATGGGTTGTATCACATTTTTTTCTAGATTCGTTAAAGGTTCACTCGTTTCACTCAACTCGTCCCTTCTGTTACTGCAAGCAAGAACAAGATATTTTAACACTGTGCTGTGAGTATACAATTACGGACTGACGAAATAAGACTTCTAGCTACCCTACACACTAACATGGTCATGAAAGCAAAATGTATTTGCTTACTGGGCAAACACAAATGGAATTTTAATTGAACTTTTGGTTACTTGACTTTTGATAACCTCTTTGAAAATATAATTTTATTCAAAACCCGTAAAACCTCTTCTGTTACCTTCATAATATTTTTACAACTCGTGAAGTATGTTCTGCTACCTCCATATACAGAATTCTTACAAAGCGTAAAGTTTATCATACAACCATCATAATATTCTTACATCACGAAAAGTCTATCCTCTATCCTGCTACCCCATAAAATTCATATTATGCATAAAGTGCATCTTGCTGCTTAACATTCTTAAAATGAACAAAGCGTATCCTATTTCTCCGTAACATTCTTATGATGTATAAAGCCTATCCTGCTTCTTCCGTAAATTCTTCCAATGCATAAACCGTAGGCTATCCTGATATCTTAATAACACCTAAACAATGCCTGTAGTGTATCCGGCTGCCTGCAAACCATTTTTAAAACTTCTAAAAAGTAATATGCTATCGCCATTACATTCTTACAATGTGCAAGGCTTATTCTGCTACACCCACAATATTTCTCCAAAGCGTAGACCTTATCCTGTTAACTTCAAAGCATTCATACAATGTTTAAAAGTGTTTCCTGCTGTTTACATAGCATTCTTAAAATGCGTACTTTCTTACGAAGTAGACAAATTCTTTGAAAACCCTTCTGTAATCAACAGCGTGATGCTGAATTACGACAAGAATCTGCACGGAAATAGCTTTCAACAGTTTTTTGGGCATCGAAATCCTACAAGTAGCGTATTATACAAAGTTACTCTTCTCAATAAAAAAAAGTTTGTTTCCTGATGAACGTATTCCCGCAATTGACATATACACGAATATTTAATTTTCAGCATTAATGCATGCCTTGGTCACCTCAAAATAACAAAACAGTACAGTAAGAACACAATTCGACGATGCTAAATGACAGTAAAAAACTACAATATACTAAAAGTGGAAGAACGAATGAATGCCGGTCAATGCCAGGTCGCCATATCAGAATGACGTCAATGCGATTTCAGATGACATTAACAGGAAGATTTTTGCACAGGCAACCCAGGTTTTAGTACAAATTTTGACTGTATTCATAACTCTACATTTGTTTGCAGCAACGGAATAAGATTCCAGTCCTAGTTATACTTTTTCAATAGGCTCTTGGTAAAGAAGCTGGGTGTCGCAAATGATTATGTGATGGTTAGTCCCCATTTTGTGCTTGGACACAGCATATTTGTTGCCATCCTTAGCAATCGCGCTAGCCTGTCAAGTTACCTCTGGCCGATTGACCTACAGTATTTCCCAATATAAAGGGCAAGGCAAGTATTGCACCTAAGGGCGTACACCACAGCCCAACGAGTGTCTTGATTTGGGATTTATTTTAATGTCTGGGTTACATACTGATTCTTGCATATTTTGACATGTAGGTATGTTTATACTGGAATTGTCAAATCCGTCATGTGGATGGGTACAATTCTCAGGTTCAACACAAGGTTTCACAGGGTGGGGAAGGGGTCTGCATGAGGGCCGATGAAATGGTGGACAACGGCCGAGATACTGTTGTAACTCCGTTGCCAGAATTCGTTGAACTGAAAAGGACAAGCCTGGGATGTAGGGCTTGGAATTCCCGTCGAGGGGTGGTGGTGGTTTAGGAGGTAAAAGAAAACACTAATATCCCAATCATCCTGGCTGACTTAAACAAGTTGCATAGCTCCTGACGTTCACTTTTGAAGGGAAAACCAGTGACCATTTCCTTCAAAAAAAATAGAAATTTCGTGCTTTTTTTCAAGCCTAGCCAAACCTTTCCTCTCACTCCCCTATTGTTCAGCACACCCAAAAAACGTCTTAAAGAGAATTCTCGCAGGAGAAATCTTGAGAGCCATCAGCCACTGCTCTACCCTGGCTTTCTGTAAGATTGAAATCGGAAGAATATGATACACATTCATGCTGAATGGCTAACCCCCCCCCCCCCCGACACTGTTTTTAACCTGTGAATTGTATCTATCCACATGACGGGTTTGACAATTCCGGTACAAACATACCTACATGTCAAAATAGGTATGAATGCGTGTGTAAGCCAAATTAAGACACCCATACGGTTGTGGTGTATGCTCTTAGGTGCAATACTTGCCCTAACACGAAACTAGATAGTATATCATTCGACAATGAAAATATACTCAAGAATTAAATAAATATACACCATTCGCTGTAAATTATGTAATGGAAAGAGGAAACGGCAAGCCAATTCGTCCCCAGATCACGGCCATAGCGCCTTTTAACTCCGGCCACTCATCCACTGGCTTTGGGTTGACAGTGGTTGCCAGCTCGAATCCGGTTCATGCCACACCAACGAAACGTAAGTGCGTAAAAGTGGCTCACTGTACTTCATTATTTCTAGTGTATAATTTTCACTATTTGGCTTGTGTTCCTCTTTCCTTTATATACTCAAGAACATTAAGTTTATAAATGACAAATATTATGAAATCATACTAAACCCCCCCCCCCCC
>JAHWFP010238792.1:61556-87247 GCA_023313725.1 Lithobius niger | reverse complement strand
CCCCCCCCCCCCCAAAAAAAACTTTTCGCTGAAAATAAATCCATTATTGCAAGACTGTGAAAACTGGAAAATTCCAACAATACCACGACCGATATAACAACCATAGGGAACACGATGCTAGTTCCGGAACAACAATAATTTTGCGAGCTGAAAAACACAGGAAGCAATACGCTACAGATGCAATAGAAATATTGAAATTTTTGGAGTGGAGACAGAAAAAAATGAGGACCTGAAAGATACCATAATTATATAGAATTGCAGCTGCCATAGAATTACATGACTTTAATGACACTTGGGTGGACAAAGCCAACCGTTTGCCCACAAAACAAAAAATCATCGAACACCATCTATCCTTATCCAATTTAAAAATCGTGTAGCAAGAGACCGATGGGCAAACAACAAAAATAATAAAATCCCTTAACAATTGTGATGTCTTTGGTAACAACAACAAAGACCGTATTTACATCAGTGAATACCTGATGTTCTATTACGAAGCTCTATTCTGGAAATCGAAAGAAGAATACGGTTTAAAGTTCATACGGTCCTTTTCACGTACGAAAAGACGGAAAGGACAGGAGACTGAAAATCATAAAAAGTTAGAAAGACCTTACTTATCTAGCTTCTAATTTGGACAAAAAAAATAGACAAAGAACAAAATAGAGCCCGGCTCAGAAGTTACATAGAATACTTAATAAGGTTGTCAAGATATTGTTTGGCTGTGGACGTAATCTATCCACAAAAGAGATTTTTAAGAAAGAAAAAATATTTAATGTTACACAACTTCGAGATTACACTATTATGTTGAAATGATTCTTTGTTGAAAAGGCCAGTTATGAAAGCCTGAAATTAAAAGACTTAACAGACACAGTAAAACAGTGCTACCAACAGCTAAGTGTAGACCAAATGTCAAGATTTTTATTTACCCTACATTTTAAATCAGCTTAGTGAGTCATTTAACACTGTTAGAAGTTTTTCTGAGCTTAAAAGGTCTTTGAAAAATTGGTTTTTTCTCTAATAAGTTTTTAACTGGAGTCATGAGTAATTTCATATCTTATACACCTGCATTGTTGACTACTGTCGAATTCCATTTTTTATTGCAAATAACTATAATTTTAATCTTTGGTAACTAGTTTTATTTTTATTACACTACGTTTCTTATTATTAACTGTTTGCTTTGCACACACATGTTCCTAGTCAACTTCGTGACTTTGTATTTATACAATGTAATAAAGCATTTATTATTATTATTATTATTATATACTATTGCAGTTAGGAGCGTATTATAATTCAAGTGGTCACTAAGTTTAATTTTGCCTCATCCCTAAAAAATATTATTGACAATTATTAAACGATGATACTTAAAAAAATTATTAATAGATGTCTTATGTTGCTTTAACATTTCCACTGAATTTTTATTTACGTGGATGTTGAAAACACAACGTAAATTTCACTGTTGTGAAATGATTTGAAATGGATAGAACTTTTATTAACAAAGTTTTAAAAAAAAATCATTGTAACTTTTAAGGTTAATGGTATGTAACAAATAGGATTTGAAAGTTTTTCATACAGTTACTACAAAAGTTGAAAAGTAGCTATAGTCACAACATTAATAGTTGAGAAATCATCTTACCAATAACCAACATGGGCAGTGAAACCACATCCCACATCCCAGAAAATACGAGAGCTGCCACCTACCTGTAAAAGAATAAAATATTCGAAATATATCAAAATTGCATAAACATTATGAGGAAAACAAATTTTATCAGTCATTCAGGAATGTAGACATACTGTGTTAATAAATTAAGGAATACAAACATAATGTAAACATACTGTGTTAAGAATTTTTTTGTATTTTCGTACTGTGATAACTCTTCACTGCTCTAGTATACATATAGTTGGCAGGAAAAAAAATGTTTTAGCACTATTTTAACCACCCTGCAAGAAATTGTTTTACCTTTTTTTTTTAAATATAAGAGAAAAGCCACTTTAAAAGCAGAAATGCTGTACTTATTTAAATTATTTTGGTTAGTTAGAAATAATTTTCGTAACTGAGAGCTGAGAATAGATAATAATTAACATTTATTTCTAACACACACGGATTTAACTGAGTTTTTTTTTTGTTACTCTTTGACTTGTAAAATAGTCCCCCATAATCTACCTAAACTGCCCTGGCAATATTGCACATTGTAGGCTATGACAAATGACTGAAAGTAACAAGAGTAAGTGCAAGCCATGAAGATTTATTCCAAACGGCCCCTGAAAGAAAAAACAGGCCATCACAGCAGTGCCTTTCACAACACCAGCTAGACATCAAAACGACGAGCTTTGTTGCACATCGCCATATGTTGACAGAATACCTTATCAGTTTCACAAGTTTGCTGCTTGGCGTCAAGAGATGGCGCCACCTACCAAACCACCCGTCTTGCATCTCAGACCTTTCTGGCTGTCTTTAATCGAGTTTCGTTTAGGGGTTTTTTGGTTATACGCACTATAGATTAGTAGTATTTTACTCAATAGCTAGAATTACCTGGCTCCACACTATTTGCTGCTAAAGAAATAATGCAGAATGTGCGTCTTGAACTTGGTGACCGATTACACCATCTACCGCCTCCTTCCCTCGTTATAGACTTTCCCTGGAGTAAGGAGTATGCAGTGGAACTTGCTTAAATAATGAGACATTGGTCATCCTCATCACAGTTAATCGTCTTTTGTAAATTTGAAAATGGTGGCGGTTAAAATTTAAACATTGTTTATGCCATTAAATTCCAAAATTCGTAGACAACTGATCAACATTAAAGCTGAAATTTCAGTATAGAAGGAAGAGAATGGGTTATCTATGCCCTTCCGATGATAACAACCAAAAATACGGAAAAAAATTTTGGTAAAATTTACGTTTTAATAGCTTTTTGCTGATCCCATACATCTTCTGCTACTTTGATTTTTTTTTAGCATCAACATAATTAAACTGCTAAGATATCGTTCCGTGTAGCAAGTATCTTGCAATTTTTATTCAACAATCTATTACCATAAATTCTTTCTTTTTTTACATCGTTTGATTTCAGAAACTCACATAGGAGTGAATTATTGTTGAACGATCATAATTCAAAATGATTTAGAATGGTACATAGAGCGCGCCCTCTTTAAATTGCCTTTACTAACGCTTTATGCCTTAGGCCAAAAGCAAAATGAAAAGGCGACGTTCCGATCATGAGCAGATCCTTGACAGGCGCCCTAGTTAATCAATAAAGGCCAGGTTCTGGATCTAGGCCTTCGATTACGTAGGTGGTAAGAAAAAAGTAGCTTATAACGTTTGAAACAAAACCACATTCGTTCCTGCAACAATATTGAACAAATAAACAAACACCCATCACAGAATTCGGGTATGCTATGATGGGTGTATATTTATCTTCCTGTAGTTTTATTTCTTTTCAAAACTTAAAGCAATTTTCGAATAACTATCTCAGGGTGGACCAGAAAGAGTTTCATAGGGTAAGTAACATAAGAAAATAGATTACATGGGTATTTCAAGTCCAATGACTTCTACTAGTGATTCTTGTGCAAGATTTAGGCATAAGTTATGGAAAAGTCCAATATAATAATCCAAAGTGAACTGAAGCTATAGCGTCTATAGTAGTGATCAGCTTATAGCATTGACTAAACATTGCGTTTTTCGAGTTCGTCACTGAAAACAGGTAGTGAAATTAAACTCACGATTCAATATCCTGTTTTGTTGCTGCTTGAATTTTAACAAAATTCATACAACCAAGCCAGTTAAGATTGTTAAAAATCCAAATCCATGCATTTAACACTTTTAAGTGGTTAATTATTTGAATAACGAACCTGGCTAAAGTTTTAAGTGAAACTGAAACATATAACTTTTTGGTTCTCTTGGGAGTCTGGCATCCGAGTTGAAGCCAACAAGGCTTTTGGCTAACGTCACATGAACAGGATGTATGTATTCATTTAAGCAGTTAAAGGAAAATGGAAATTAAATTTTACTCTACTAGCGGGACTAAACTAAATTTTCAACTTCGACTGCCAGCATAAGCGAATAAGGGTTGGAGTCTTCGATGATTGACATTTGTACAATGCATGCAAATTCAAACGTAATGAAATCAACAACCATAACAATATTATGATGACCCTAATAAAGATACAAAGAGCCGAAGATGGCTTCCTCGCTGTTGCTATATACTTATTTAGAACTGCTTTGTGTCAGTGGCAGTTTGCTACTTAGGTAAAGTGGCTGGACGCATGCGAAATTTAGGTGCTTGGTAGGGGTGGTATGGGTTGAATATTGCTTTAATGAAACTGATTAGAATCCATTTGCATTGTGTACAAAGTAAACGCTAACCTTCCTCAAGTAAAATGTTGTTTCCTTCCTTAAGTACAATGTTGTTTTAAAAGTTCAAAAAAGAAAGACATGCTTTTTGTGAAAATTAATTCTGAAACTCTACCAAAATGCTTGCTGCAGTTCAAGGAGTAATAATTAAAGCTCAGATACAAAACTGAACTATATTAATACTTAAAATATGGATTGTGTACACTCCCAAAATTCTTCGAAAATCATTTAAGATCGTCTAACATAGGCTACACAGAATTCAAATTCTCTGTAATAAAATTTCGCCATCAAAGATCCTCCACGAAAAAAGTCAAATAAACCCAAAACACGTAAGGCAACATTTAAGGAAACATTAGTCATTGACTTTATTCAATAATCATTATCGTCACTGAACTTGAAACGAATGAACGCAGTGTATCGAACCTAGACTGAAAAATCCGTTAGGAGTTGTGTATGTTTAAATCAATGAGCTGGGTGGAAAAGGAGCTTAACTAGAAAATCATGGTTTGGAGAAAACGCAGGCTGCATTTTTAATCCCTCTGCTGAAATGACGTTTTGCTATTATTGTTACATCTTTGTGAAGAATCATCACAAAATCCTAGTTCCGGATGCCATAGTGACACTTTACTGAAAAAGGCCACTAGTCTATTTATGTCTCTTTTCTACCCAGCTCTTCAATTTTTCTCGATTATTTCTCTATAGCCTAACGCGAATGACTTTATACGCAACTTTCTTCAGTGAATATCAGCTTTTTGAAATTTTATTTCAATAATTTAAGACTATCAGATGAGACTCCAAGCTTTACTGAAAAAGGAAATGGATCCTCTGTTCTCCGTTATCGTTAATCTCTAATTCTGACCACTGGTAAGTCACTTGAACACAGCATAGGAAATAAACATACAGTCATTTACTGTTATGTCATGAACTGTACAGAATCCTGTTTAATTTATTACGGAGGCTATCACCTTGTTTTCCGAAGCTAGTCGTGATGCAGCATGGTCCTTATTCTTTTTTGGGAGTTGTATTTTAATTTCTTTATTCAGTATTTTCTCAAGACACAGATGAAACTCCTGATCTTTAGACTTCAATTCTAACATGAATGCTGTAGGAAAAAAACGTGCAAAAAAAGGTATGTTCGCACAGTTGTGTAGGGTGCGAACTAACTTGATAACGCTAACGAAATTCCCAATTAAAAGGTGACTCCTAAACCCACAGATTAAAAAAAAAAGAATTTTTTTTATGAGTTCCGTTCTTTCTAAAAGTCGCTTATTTTCAAAAAAGCCCTAGTGTCTTGCAAACATTAAAAGACCTTTAAGTTTTTATTGAAGATTCGTTTAGTACCATTAGAGTTTAGTATCACTACTTACAGCATTATGGTCCTCAGCTCACATTGGTATAATTTTCAAGTGCTTTTGTTGCATATTTTAAGGCTCCAAAAATAACGTCTGTTAATCAGAGCCTCTCATTCAACCAACAGGTTGTTTCAAAGAATGTCTGGTAGTTTTCACAGTCCATTTTTTTTCCAAAGCCCTGACACGTTAAGTGACAAAAAAATAACTGCAACCATAATGTATAGTTAAGAATATAAATCACTTGAAGTGCTTTGAAAGCATAAACAGCGCATAAAGAAGTGCTTATGTCGAAGCCTTATCGACGCAATACTTGATGTACAATTAAGCCTATGGATGTTGGTACTGCTGAACTGCTAAACTGCTGAAGTTTTAAGCCCCGTTTGGTCAGAGAAGCCCAGAAATCGTCACGCATTAAGTAAGTTAGTAAGTAAGTAAGTTTATTCATCCAACACAAGATACAAAATTAAGCACAAAAACCGAACACTCGTCCCACAAGAGCTGATGCTTGCGTGTGAGGGGAGCAGACAAAGAAAAGCAGTTGAACTGGCACTTTTGCAAACAAAATCAAAGATTTGACGCCAAAAATAAAACATTATCGAAATTAAAAAAAAAAATACATCGACATAAATATATACATGCATAAAACATTTATGAAAAGGGGGATAAAAGCAATTATAGTACAAATCTATTTTCCAAGAAAACTTGAGAAAAGCAATAACAAACAAAATTTAGCAAACAATAAATTGCAGTACCAAAAAAAAGACACAAAAAAGCTTAAAAACATCAAAGTTTGTAATTTATCACAAAGTACATTCAGCTCACAATGTTAAACAAGCTTTCTAAACTATTTCCGTCCATGTTAGTCAACCACCTAAACAGATATTTGTAAAACGTGTGATGATTAGTAGCAGTTCTGAGTACCATACACTAAGTTACGTAATTTAAAAGGACATTCCTACCTGCGCCATTTTTCTCGATCCTCCACATCAAATCCAGCCCCAAAGTTTTATTTACGTACCTTTAGTCAATCCCTAGCTACAAATTCGTTTTAAAATGTAGCGTCTAGGAGATTTTCTGCTGAATATTGGAAACTTTATCCTTTACCATGACCTTTCATCTCTGTGTGCATATACTAATTTGCTAATAATTACCATGAGATCAAAAAATCTAAAAGATTAATGCGGTAAAAATTACAATTAATTATTCCTATAGATCGCCAAAGCAAAATTATAAGACACTAGCCTAGAAAATTATAAATTGTGATTTTAAAATACGAGAATCATTCCGGTTTGGGACGGCCTAATTAAAGCGTTCCTGCTGGTTCGTCTATTAGGCACAATGCCAACTGAGACAGTAGCTGCGTTCTTCGCTGCGAGAAACGGAGCTACTATCTCATTTGACCTTGGCGAGCGGCGCGTGGCTGTTATACGGTAGGCGGAAAGTTATCAGGCAGGCGGGATGTTGCTTTAAAATTGTTTTTTTTTTTTTTATATTTATAAGTTATGGAGGTGTCCGGTAATCGAAACTGATGCCGCCAACAACCGACGGATTCCAATGAAAGTGACGCCACGCGGCAGTTGTTTTAGAACGTACTTGCTGGATGCATCGATGAGCAAAATGGCAGCCGATGTCCGGGGAGAAGTGTTTTCTTGTATGACGTAAAGACGCGTTCAAGTATCAAAAATGGCCCACGTATCGTGTAAAAGTATCGCACTGTTTCTTGGGCTGCTGCTTAGCATTGAGTGGATCGACCATACCAAAGCTGCGTTTAATCCAAGGTCCCTGGTTGTAACTTTCAATAATTAGTATAAAATATTGGCGTATTGACAATTTCGAGTGTTTTAGTTGTTCAATGATCCCCTCTCTGTGCATCTGGCAACACGTCAACTTATGAAACAATGTCGAATTAACGTCAATTTGCTAGGAAAATACCTAGGATGTTTTGCATGCCACAATCAACAGAAGCACATGCCCATGACAGTGACTCAGCCCCCGACCGAAATCTGTGATTTCATGTCCTGCCATATCGTTTACGCAGAAGGACTTTTATTCCAGAAAAAGGCGTCTTGGCAGACGTTTCTTTATATCTTTATTCTTTGGTAACTTGTACTGCCGCAATGGAATGGCTTAACGGGCGCAGTATGGAACACGTATTAATCGAGACTCCTTCGAATCCAGACAGCGAATTTCCGTCCTGTGATGGTGAGGTGTTTTAGCAACACTTGTAACCAAACCGTTCCGTGTACTGAATGACAGCAATGACATCTAAGAAATAACTCGTGAGAGGCTCTTCTGCAATCCGATGAAAGGAAGCTACCGACGAGGATATTCTGACGGGTGTGTGACAGATGCTTGCTGTCCTACATAACGGGTAACCGGGTAGATGAAGCAAAATGCTGCAACTCTGCTCTTAAAACTCTACCCCCCAAACCAACAAAAGGCTCGTCCCAAAGTTAAACTATGGTTATCTACAAATTTTCAGTACCACATGGAAAGATTTATTTTCGTAAAATTTGCTAGCTGGCTAGCTATCTAACTAAATAACTAGGTGTCTAGCTAGTAATTAGGCAATTAAACGTTATACACATCTTTTTCAACAAGAAAACATTAAGCTGTAAATGCTGACTTTTATGTTGTCAGGCTAAGTCTCCCGAGCAAACGAAGTTTCAGCCTTTTCTGTCGCATTGTTATTTTTCTTTAGATTCCTGAAAACAGGCAAACTTCCTTAACTGTAAAAGTCACAAGTGTAGCGGTGGCCATGATCATACACATTTTATCTGGATGGGACGGACGTTAATGTGATCGTTGATCTTGACTGGCGACACACTAGCTTGTGTCTTAATACTGAAATTAGTACTGACTATCTAGAAACTGGTTTCTATCCACATGGAACGGATTTATGTTTTCATTTCTTAATGAAGTTTGTTCTAACATTTCAAAGTATACACTTAGGTAACATTGGTTCTGGTGGCTAGGGAATTTTGTTCTACAGAAACACATAGAAGCTCAGAATTAACTGCTGAGAAGAGATTGCCAGACCAAACTCGCACCTGGTGTTGCCACTAGTCTAGCCAATACACAGAGCTCACATAACTAGTCCGAAGAGGAACTGCTGGAATTAACCGGTTAATTGGGCTGGAAGTTTGGCGTCAGATGTCTTCAGGGAAGACGATTCAAAAAACAACTGTTGCAGCAATTTTAGGAGGTGTGGAGAGGAGTTTCGGATGTAGGCGTTGATGTTAGGGTGACATGGTGTGTTAGTCACCCCCATGTGTTTGAATCGTGGCGGGAAGGGCAGAGCATCTACTATGGTCTCCCAGCACCGTCATTCGCTGCGTAATAAATAAAAATAATAATAAAACGTAATAAATAAAACCCAAGCCTCGAAATGGACTATCCCATGACGACGCAAGCAGCCAGATTAGCATACAGCTCACTTGCAACTTGGTTTTCCAAGGAGAAGGTGAGGCCTGCCCATTGCCATATTTTTCTGCCTTTTCTGAGAGTGGAAATTATGGCTTTTATCGTTTTTAATTTATTAGGTACTCCTTTTAAGAACAGGTGACTTAGTGGCTTTGCCATGTGAAATTTTCAAGTGAACCTGATGACGAAAACAAAAGAATTTGATTTTCGAAACGTCGTGTTGAATTGTCTTATAGTACTCTTGGCTTTTTATTTTCGTAATCCGTAAACATGTGCTTTCAGTATTTTATATTCACTGCTGTACACCGAATTTTACACAAAATAAAAACTACAATACAATCAGTTTTCCTAATTTCCGTACATTTTTTAGGCTATCATACGGGTATGGAAGGTGATATTTGCTGTTAAAAAAAAACAGAACACAGTTCGATTTTTTCCCAAGTTTTTTGGGAGAATGGGAAAATTGAAAAAAAAAATTATAATTTCACCTTGACTTCAATGTGAAAGTTTGAATAGCTTTTGAAATTATAGCTGGCTTAAGGTTTTGGTGGCCACTGCAGTTTTGGAAAATAAATCCAGCCCCTGGTTTAGGGGGATAAAATTAGACAGAATTTACAACATGAAAACAGTACTCCCATCCACTCGCGCTCGTTTGACACTGTGTAACCTCATCCACCCCAGAACATAATCCAGGGGAACTTTTTTTGGACTTAGGTTGGTGGCGTGATTCTAACTCCCATACTCCTGGCTGAGAGACGGATAGCCCCTAAGAAATTCTGCTGTGTTTTGCTCGTTTTACTTGTGTTCCAGAGAACTCCTGACAGAAATTTTTCGTCGCCATACTTGGTTATTTTGTGTAGGCGGACGTCTTGGCATGGACGGGGTTATCACCACATTAAAATAATTCCTATAACATTAGTAGTTTGCTTTTAACTTTGATAAACTCCTTCCGCTCGGGGATGTATTCCAGAGGGGACTCTTTTCTTTTTTTTTAATTTCTATTTCGCTTTACTTGAGGTACCGGGAAACCTCATGAAACTAACTTTTCGTCGTCACATAGGTTATTTTGGCTTCCTACGTATGTGTACGTTCTGGTACGGAAAGAATAATATTTCTAAATTTACGGGCTGCATGCATATCTTTCTCCGCAAAGTTTGTTTTATTCATATGCGAATAAAAAATATATTGATAACATTTTTCCAGCACGAAGATAGGGAGGAAGAATGTGTCTTCTTACAATTGCGTATTTATTTATTTTCTTTGGGTTTCCAACAAAGAGATTGAAGTTTGATTTGAATGCTCACTGTGAATGCTGTTTAGGGCTCGAAATAAAGGGCGTAATATAGGGCGAAATAAAGATCGTAATAAAAGGCGTAAAATAAAGGCCCAGCAAAGCACAAAGTAGCCGCAATCTTTTTTTTATCGGCTGGCCCAAGGAAGAATGACAGATAGAACTCCATTTTCCAAGCGATGTTGTTAAATCCTGAAACTAACTAGTCCAATTCCGGTTCAATTTCTTTTCCATACGGACGAATAATTGAGAAAGATTCTTGATCATAAACCTAGAACCCTTCATATGCAAACGATTAAATCATAAACTGTTCAATAACAAAGCCTACAATTTGCTGGCACGTGTTCTCATCGAAAATCATGGTTAATCGACTGACATTCTGGACTTCCGGCCTGATGCTAATAAGTGATACGACTGACTCTTTCGAATAAACATCTCGAGTGGGACGTGACGTCACTAGACAATAGCCCACGACGTGAGCCCTTTCTCTCTCCAACTGTATTTCAAAAACTGCTTATATGCATAAAATGCATAAGCAGTTAAAAACAAGGTATTATATTTCGACATCAAAATTTGGAAACTTCATCCTCACAGCAAATTCATGTAGAAGCCAATGTTGAAGTCATTGTACGCTCAAACACCTTATCTTAACGTTTTGTGGAACACGATGATGTACGAGTTCGGTTTGGACGAAATGTAGAGGATTTTTATTCAGTGGAAGTAATTTAATGTGTAAAGTACGCTGTTTTTACAAAGTTTTACACCTGGATTTTTAACCCCTTCCACACCAGGACATACTCCTGCGTAAGAAGACAATACAGCAAAGACCAACGACTATAAGCGAGTTTGGTCATGGACCCTGGGAACCCGAGTGATGCGACCAAAGCAGAGTTGAGTTGTTAGGGGACTTGGCTTGGTTTGCGAGACAAGAGAATGCAAGATCGAATCGCGTTACCGACCTGTACATATGGGACTTAATAAAGGCCTCCCCCCGGCCTTTAAAAAAAATATTAACGGCGACCGTTTTTCTGAATCAAAATCCATTTCTGACTTCGATAAAGGGAAAAAGAACGTGCAAAAATGCCAACTTCCATTCGGTGTAGCCAAGACGCATAGGCAATTTACTGTAGTGCATTATGGCTACAGCGAACGAAAGTTGACATTTTTTTTAAAGTTCTTTTACAACAATTTCGAACAATACTGCCCACGTTTGGGAATAAGAATTTGATCTTGGATCCAGAAAAGTAGTCCCTATTTGCACTGTCTTTTTTTAATTTAGAAAAAAAGGTTGGATTCAGAAAAGATTTCAGGTTATCCGTTTTTGTGACCACCCTGTGAGTATACACGTATATAGCATTTTCATGCCTGCTACGCTGGCTGTTTCATAAAATAACACCCCCCCCCCCCCACATCGCCACAAATAATACATCAGAATTTCCAACATCAAGAAACCTCTTCCCCGTCCCCATGTTGGAAACGGTTTATGCATCGTTCAAACAATTATTTTTAGCTGGCCAATAAACGTTGACTGAGTGTCCGAAATTCTGCGTATTTTTGCGTGTTTTGAATATTTATCCAATTTTCACTAATCCTTTAATTTTAATCGTCCAGCATCGTCCAAGCATGGTTTAAGCAATTCTTTGTCGCTGGCTAATAATATTATGGTGTGATAAATTAAGTTTCATTGTTTATGAGCCTCGTGCGCCGCTGGTTTAAAGTGATCGTTGGAATTTAAAGTGATTATTGGAGCAATTGTTACTTTATTGTATTGTTGTCGTGTTAAACGGGACTTCGGGATCAGGGATTATAAGTGTAGATGCATTTACGCATTCATAATTATGGAATAGATTCTACCTTATTGCGGCTATTCTCTTCGCATCTGCCATGGCTGCACGTTTCCTGTTTTAATTCTTCCGCTCTTCTTCATCCCACTACATAGTTTTCTACTTGTTCGAAAATATATGGTAAGGTTCAAACTTGAACCGGTTCATTCAATACATGCCGTTAGGCTTCAGAGCATTAAATTTCAAAAGAAATTTCAAAACAGAATGCTTATGTCAATCACACTTGTACGTTGTATTAATTTCTTAATGAAAATTAATTAGTTTTCACCTCGTTTATTAGAAGGGTTCCGATATTCCCTCTATTTTGAGACATTATAATTCATTCATACTCTATTAGCTTTTCGCAATGAAGTCTAAGGGCGCGTTTGTATTCTCGCAGCTAGAACTCAATCGCGATGGCAAAGGTGATATTGCCATGGTAACAACGCTAAATGGATTAGCTAAATCCGACATCGTTTGAGCAAATACTTGCAGTCTTATAATCCGTTCCAATAATATAAAGAATTCCTCATGACGAAACAATTTTCCCAAACGCTTCTGAACTCACGTTATTGGCTGTTTTCGTTGCGAGGCGGCAGACATAAAACCGCCGCCATGTTGGAATTTGAGGTGATTTCTAGCTTAGCTGCGAGAATGCAAAAGCGAGTGGTTGCGTAAACGTGCCCTAAACAAGGAATGCGTACTGTTGCTACTATTATCTCAGTTCTGTGATCTCTTGGACGTTAGTGGGTTCAATATGTTGTTATAAACAGAGCTATTTTTGAACGTTCACACTTAATACGCATTTATCTTCTGGATAAGTTATTTTATACCGAAGAGGTAACTTTTCCGAAATCTTCAGCATCCGGAACCCAAATGGTGACTACTGAATTGTCATTTATCCTTTTATCCTTTATATTTATTAAACTGTGAAAAAGCACGTCCTTGAGTTGGAAAACTCTCAACACTATATTTCATTCGCAACCCATTTTAACTGCATGTCGTGCAGTGAAGGCTGACAGAGATTTAACTATTGATTCAACTATTATCCCAGTTTTTTGCTCACGTAGACGTTGGTGGCGTCAGTATGGCGCTATTAACTGTGAAATTGCTATTCTAGAACGTCTAAGTTTGACTGCACATTTAGCTTAAGGCTAAGTTATCTTATCGCAGAGAGGTAACTATTTATAAACTTTTATTCATGCAGTTTTAACAACTCGCACTACGATTACTGACTTCCCGGTTATCTCTTTAGCAAACTTTTAAGACTGGGAAAAAGCACGTGCCTGAGTCGGAAAACTGTCAGCACTATATTTCACTCCACTCCACTCTCACCATCAAACGAGACACAGCGGTTCAATAAAATTTCCTCGTAAAAGGATTAATTCGCCCCAAGGAATACTGCTTGTAGGACAACAACAACAAGTAGAGCAGACTCGAGAAAGATTGTGCCGAGGAACATCCTTTCGCTTTCCTCAGTGTTTTATCTCTCTGTCCCCCCCCCCCACCACACCCCCACCCCTGAAACCTTCTTCGGCCCGCAAATCACACTCTTGTTTATGAACCGTAATCCATTTACGGCTGTCGTTCCACGTTTCTGGATTTCACGGATAATGGCGTCCGATTTGGAGTAACACCTGGACGCAATTGGCCAACCGCTGCTCAAACTGGGCAAATAAAAAATATATTTATTATAAAAAGGCCAATGGTGAAATAAAAGAACATTTAGCTTCAGGTTGTTCGGCTGATGGAGAACCGCTTAAAAGGGGTTCCGAGAGTTGGCAAAAATCATAAAGAGTTCGTTTTTTCTTTTCTTTTTTCTTCCAACAGAAATAAAAACTTGGAAATGCCTGTAGGCGTTGCGACCACGGAAAGTGTTGTGCCATCCTGGAATTTCCTGCCAGTAAATAGTCGTTACTGATACATTCTTAAAATCTTACAAAGCGCCCTGGGATGAGACAATGCAGTCTTAGTTGTTTCTTCAGATTTTGATTTTGTGGGAGCCTTCGATAAAGCCTTTACTCGACGGCTCACTAAAGCTACCCTGTGTTAGGTTGTGCAACACTATGCTGTGTACAGCGTCACTGGTGTACATACATGGAGTGGTATGCAAAACACGTTGGTGATGAATCAATACCAACGGGTGCATATAGTTCCATGTAAAACGAAGTATCCAACACCAAAAAAGTAGCATAAAGTGGGTAATATGCCAGTCTGTTCATGTGCACGATAATTTATTTTAGAATGATCCTATTGAATTGAAATTTTCTTCACCCCCACCAAGAGTTTGCTTACTAGCTATTACACACTCGTACCTGAAAACTGTGCACCACATAAATTTGTTATATCAAAATGTCAACACTTTTTTTTTAATAACGTTTGATTTTAACAGGAGCTTATAAAAGCATACGCATCATAGGACGTGGGAGTGTACATGCTGTAATTATCATTAAATTCATATGCCATGCCTTGTGACAAGGTTGTTTGGGAGAGAATCGGTGGGTTTAGTCCCTCGCCTTGAGGGTAGTTGATTTAAGGGCCCGTTTACGCAACGAATCGCCTTTGCATTTTCGCAGCTAGAAGCTAGAAAACGTCTGAAATTACAACATGGCGGCGGTTTTCGTTCAACTGGCTCAAACAAACACAGTCAATAATGTTAGTTCAAAAACTACTGGGAAAAGTGTTTCGCCAGGAGGAACTCTTTATCTTTTTGACACGGAATACAAGATTGCAATCATTTACTCAAACGATGTCAGATTTCCGTAATCAAGGTCGCGTTGTTACCATGGCAACGAAACATTTGCCATCACGATTAAATTCTGGCTGCGAGAATGCAAAGACGAGTCGTTGCGTAAACGCCCCCTTACATCGCTAGTCTTCTTTACCAAAGCAACGCTAAAAGGAGTAAACTTTCCGGCAAGCACGTGAAATGGTGTCGATTTAGGAGGCAACACGCCATTTCTACTCCAGTCGGCCTTGGCTTGAAGAAGCCATCTCTTTCCTCGCTTCACGGCCGTGGAATGCGACCGTAACTGTTAGGTTAAAACCTATGTATTTTAACATGGTTTATCTGAGAAAATAGTTACAACTAGTCGTTCCACATTTGCCCTTACGGGCACGGCTCACGGATGGGACATGGTAATCATGGTAATCAGAGATGGGACATGGTAATCATGGTAATCAGAGATGGGACATGGTAATCCGTCGAGTCCTATTGGCTCTCCTTCACGTTGCTCCTGATTTGAAGCATTCGTTAGTCCAATCGACTTCAAACGACAAGCACTTGGCAAGACGTTGGTTGTGTTTTGGTCGTAAGCCTATATCACCATAATTTACAACGTGGAGCTCTGTGCTATTGTCTGTCGCTTTTGAGAATTGCCATTGGTTCAATAACTATCAACGACTCCATTCCGATAAAGAATCTTTAAATTCAGCATTAACGTATTGTTATCGTTGTCGTCAAGCATTCCAGCTGCAATTTATTAAAGGGTCCGTCTGTCTATATTTAATCCAATATGGAAACGGGTGGGAGTTATTAAGTACCCAGACGAAATTTCGGTGTTTTGAGCATTTCTTTAATTTAAAAAAAAAATCAAACATTAAAAAATTCACTGGTGAATTTCTCGTCGGATGAGCTAAAAGATTATGATAGTATGCCAATAAAAACCCCAACATTGCAAACGTTCATTTAAAAGTTGACAGCTACTAACAAAGGTTAAAATATTATGGCATAATTGTGTGCTAAATTTCAAGCTTTAGCACGGAATGGATAGTTTTATTTCGTTAAATTGCTTACTAGCGGAAATTAAGTCCATGACTTTTATGCTTTTAGGCGACAGTAATCAGCCCTTCGGACGAGTGTAGCCATTTCCGCTGCTTCGTTACACTCGCTGTTCACTGACTGTACACCAGCTTGTTAACTGACATCACACACGTTTTTCAGTTTGAACTAGGGGAAGCCCGTGCTACGCACGGGTGGTGTTTGATGCATCGTTAAAAACACTGGGACGATTTCCTTCCTCATGTGTTTGTTACGGAATGCGTGTATCCCGTCTATGTGTTTTTGCGTACCCTGGCTAGCAAACGGTGTTTTTCGTTTGCTTGACTCCCTCATTCAGCCTATCCCTTGTTCCGGAGTCCATACACTTACATTCCATATGATTCTTTCGTGCAAAAATGGTTTGAATACGCGTTTGTACATGTGAAATAAATAAATACGCCTTTGTGCATATGAAATAATAAATACGCCTTTGTATACCGGAAATAAATAATCACGCCTTTGTACACCTGAAATAAATAAATAGGCATTGGAGACATTGTAAGGGAGGATTAAACAAACGAAGCTTCAACAATGAGCAAGAGGGCGAGCGGACTCATTCTTCGCACGGTAGCAAAGAAAAAGGGCGAGCGACCGACAATGAAAACGGATATGTGCTCTATCAATTACTTGGGGCCGTCTTGTGGCGGCCGTCTTGTGGCCGTCTCGTTGCCGTCCATCCTACGAGACAACTCGATTAACAAACGAAGCTTCAACAATCAGCAAGAGGGCGAGCGGGCTCATTCTTCCGACGGTAGCAAAGAAAAAGTGCGAGCGACCGACAATGAAAACGGATATCGGCTCTATCAATTACTTGCGGGCGTCTTGTGGCGGCCGTCTTGTGGCCGTCTCGTTGCCGTCCATCCTACGCGACAACTCGATTTTATTAATAAAGATTCGTGTGGAGACTGAGGTGGTCCAGAATATTCAGAGTGTGCTATCTTCACATGGAGTAAGACACTAAAACAGGTGTTCCTTACTGCTGCATACATTTTATCTGGATGGAATGGATGGTGATGGTGTATAGACATCGCTGTCACTTGGCAGGTGAAACAGCAACGTGTGTCGTAATTTTGGCAGATCACCTACGGTATAACTAACGCCGTCGTCACTTCCACTGTCGACATAAAGGAGCGGACTCCTCTTTCTTTGCTGTTTGGCTGGAGAAAAAACCTTCAAAATGGTGTATTCAAGCGTCAAAATCGGTCGAGGAGAAGTGAAAATATCTTCAGTTTAATTTATTATCGGTCTATCTGAATTTTATCTACCGTTCCCGATTTCTACCGATATTGCAGATGTCGGTACGGAATTACGTGAGGCATTCTGAATCGGTAATCGGGATCAGCCCAGCCTTACAAAATCTGCTTTTAGTTGCTTACAGTTAACAGACACATATGTGCTAGTGAGGCCGGATGATGATTTTATTCAGGGCCATGACCCAACGCCTTACGTCGCCTCTTTATCATCAACAATCAATCTTTTGACAAAATTGGATGCTTTTAACAATTAGAAACGGCTCGCTGTCTCGTTGTTGTTTGGATTTTAGCTGTAGACTATTGGCCCATTTTGTCACCCTGATGGTTCCTCAACCCCATGTCCGATTCCGGATTTTTCTTTTGACAAACTTTGTCCGGACACCCGTGCTACTGCATGCAAAGTTTGGTTTGGATAGTCCGTGTGGTTTTCGCGTGATGCGCGGTCTAAGATTACATTGGAGTGTCTTCATAGCGGAGTTACGCTCGGCCTTCAACCTCACTCCGCACCAATAATAATTTACGGCTACTGAAAAAATACAAAACTTCCAACTTAATAAACCATCCTTGGATAGGATTTTTGTGTGCGTGAATATTGCATTCAGCACACAACTATAAACCGTTAAGTGTGTTGTTAAGTGTGTACGTTTTTATTCTGCGTTCCTAAAAAGATAAGCATGGTGTTTTCAATGACAACATCATACTTTTCTTATTAGGAACATCACACCTAGTTTTTTAGGAACAGAGAATAAAAATGTACACACTTAAAGTATATGAGTATTTAGTTGTGGTGGAAAATACGCATTGCTACAAAGAATTCTGTTTATGATTTTGAATCACAACTTTTGTAAAGGTAACAGTTTTAAAACCGACTAGCACTGACCAACTTGATACAATTTCAAACGCTTGCTTGGTGACATTGTTTTTATTTACAAGAATGCTACAAAGAGACTAACCATACAGACTTTTTCGTTTTGAAATATGATTTGGTGAACATTTACTTGCTCTGTGAGAAGAAAGAAATAGTTGCAATGACAAAGTCCACGATGCGTCATAAGAAAAACTGAAAGCGGTCCATTTTAAAGCTCTCTTAACCCTCTAACATTCTATAAAACCAGACGACCCTGACTTCCACTTCAAAAACGAAACACTTTCGATATTGCTTCGCTCCATCGACTAATCTGGTAAAAAAAAGAAGAAAAAAAAGATAAAGAGAACCATGCCAATACGAGTCAGCTTGCAAGTTATTTCGCCGGCAGCTGCACGGCAAGACTCAAGGGCATCCAGTTGAAGCCTCCCTCTCATCCTGTTTCTATCCTCGCTCGCTCATATTCCGTTTAAGCTTAGGCAACTAGAGGCAATGAATTTGGTTTGATGCTCTGGTTCGCTGCTGCGCTTTCTTTTACTTAATAAATGAACTTAGTGGAGAGACTACTTGATCGGATTACGAACGAGGAGCATGGGCCCTAATTGGTGGATGGAGAGAGCTGGAAAATCAAACCTCCACCATGCGAGAGAAAGGGAGCGAGGAAGGAGTATGGGGACCGCAAAAAGCAAATTGAGCCGTATGCAAGATGGAGGAAGAAATAATAATAAGATACGGATCCTTTGATGGCAGACAATGAATTGCTCTTAAGTTTAGCTAGAAATAAGGCACTGAACCGTAGCCGCTAACGACATGGCGAGAGTTAGTGGCGGTTGATATTCCTGCTCTTCTTCCGATCTGAGGTTCCAGAATAAGCGTCGGGATAATATTTTCGAAAGAGGCCCTCGCCCTGTGTCGTGAGAGGTCCCCAAAATAGTTGGCTTATACAAGAACGAAGTGCTAAGGGCTCCATTCATCGGACGTAAAGAATATCCTTCAGCAACTGCGCAAGGGCAGGACGAGAGCGAATGAAAAATTCGTAATGATGACAGAATAAGAGCACTAAAAGTAGTCAACGTGTTAAAAAGCCATCAAGTGCAAGTTTATACAGTAAAATGCGACGTTTCGGGATTTTTCATCCCGTTGTCAAGCAAAAAAATTTTTTTTAGCATAAGCTTAAAGTCAAAACAAGATGCACTTAAATGGGATCCACTTTCAAAGACAAGTCAGCCAGAGCAGTAAAAGCTAATAAGTGAATCCCAGTCAGCGCAAGAGCTATGCCTGGGTCGCCATCTCCCTAACGAAACAGGGAAGAAGTAACCTTTACTGCTCTGGCTGATTTGTCCTTGAAATGGGAAACTATTTAAGTGCATCTTGTTCTGACTTTCAGCATATGCTAAGAAAATTTTTTTTGGCTTGACAACGGGATGAACAATCACGAAACGTCGCATCTTACTGTATAAATGTGCTCTTGTCGGCTTTTTAACTCGTTGGTTAAATTCTTAATGCAGCTATGGTTCATATCTACCTAACATTGATTAGTTTTAGGTTTAAGCTAAACTTGGAACAGACTTAATAAATGTAGTATTAGTAGAAATTGCCATAGTTACCTATTGCAAAGAAGAGAACGTTAGGGGCACAATTAGGGTTGAGGTTAGGCCCAATACCATCACCTTGTATGAATTGGTTTCTTTAGACTAAAGTGCTTGGCCCGATGAATAAACCTCAAAACAAAAGCAGCATTGAAATGAAGGGCAACCGACCAGAGAGTAAGATGTCACCAGCAAAAAGCATTTTATTAAAACCAATATTTCAGTAAAACGCTAACGCGCAAGCGCCAAAAAACACGATCGAACGTGCCAAACGTATTGTATATTGGCTAATGAATAAGCTGGGGTGAACATCCAAAAGATCGACCCGTCACAGGAAGGAAGAAAGACAACATTGAAAGTAAAATTCTAGACAAAGGATTACATTTTCATGGTAATAATCAATTTGCAACAACGTACACGTACAATCGCGAATGCAAACATCAATTTGCGACATTTAAAGCAACATGCAACAAAAAGAGGAAAATACTCCCAGGAGAGTCATAATATGTATTGGTCTTCTTCGAATGTACTTTTGCACGAAGCTGTATCGATTGTAGGAACGAACGTTTTTGGTTGTGCAACAAATTAATTGCAGGCACGTGGCGTGCTTGCCATAAAAAGGCAGAAGATTCCCGCAATCAGATGAGTTGCTAGGAAATCGCATTGATGTGGGTTTGATTAGCCAAGCGTTTTTCACAAAACCTACCCTTGCAGGCCTTTGGCAAAGAAGATGTCAGAATGTGGGGTTTAGCGATGGTCAAAACGTTTGTAAATTTTAAAAAGAAGTAAAGAAACAAAGTTCAGCTTAAATACCATAAAAGCCACAAGTCTCCTTCAATGATAGCAGCGGTAAACAATAGCAGGGCTGGATTAAGCCTCATAGAAGCCCGGTGCTTAAGATTTATTGTGCACCTCTCCTCCTCGAGTCCCTCAAAAATAGGAGAAAACGATTTTTTTGTCAAAACAGTAAAAGTAAAGTTGATTTTTCCCTTGATCGCGAGGCACCCTTGGGGCCCTTTTTCGGCCAGCGGCCCGGTGTCCAGCAACCAAAGCACCCCCCTTCCAGCCCCCCGTTAATTCGACCCTGAACAATAGTCGTCAGTGCTTCGGGGACCTGTATTAAACGAAAACGTAGCGGGGCAAGGGAAAGCTAAGTACGGTGGATAATTGAACTAGTACTGAAGCCAGTGATATGTTGGGCGTTGAAGCCAAGATTTCGATAAGGGAACAATTATAGGCCTATAGCAGTATTGTGATGGGGTGTGTGAAGCATATAGTTGGCCAAAATTCGGCAAATGGCGAAACAAAAGATGTACGGCTCAGCGAATTGAATATGGTGCGCAAAGTGAATGAAACAAGCTGACGTAAGGAAAACATTGGGACAGCCACCAGTGTGTAGGTGAGTGAAGGCTATTTCAGAATCTTTATTTCCATAACAAAAACAAAAGTGTGTGAAACTTTTGTTGTGTGTTGTGGTAAAAAATGGTGGGGTTAAAAAAGAAAAGTGTGCCTTTTGTTCAAATCGGTGTGTCAGGGGAATTAGAGTTACAGGTGCCAAACGAAAAAGTGGCGTCTTGTTGTGGTTAAATCAAGGTCTCAAATGCAAATGAAACTTATGGGAGGATATTGACGAATTTTCGAATTTCTGAAGATTTAGAAAATGTGAAAACAAAAGTCGGAAAAATTATAGGCAGCTTGAGAAAGAGGAATTAAGAAAATCACAAGAAATAATATAGTTGGAAAGTAAAAATTAAGGAGGATGAATTAGTAGGGAACAATTAGAAAGGGAGTCCAAATTACAATGGTTGGCCAAATTAGAAAGTAAGGTAAAATTAGAAATGGAATCAAAATTAGAAAGAAAAATTAGAAAGGTAAGCCTAAGGCAGTGAAACGTACACTGCCAGCCAAGCGGACAGGCTGAATGGGTCTACAAATTTCCAGTAAATGTCATTGTTGGTACATTTCTGTAACAATATAAGACCAAATTTATGATGAGCCATGCACAAAAATCATAGACAATCACTGACGGCTTAGCCTATTTCTAATTTCCCTTTGTATTATTTACAGCAATTTATGTCTGTTTATGTCTATTTATTTCCGTGTCAGTATGGCCGTGTCAGTATGGCTCAGCGGTAGGACCTTGGCATTTGGTGTCAAAGGTCGCGGGTTCAGTTCTCCGCTCAACTAGTCCAAAAGGCAACGTAAATAGGTTTGCATTCGTATTTATTTAATTATTTCTGTAACAACATTAAGATGCCAGGCAATTTAAGCTATCTCAAAATAGAGCAACATCGCCTCGTTTCGACGGCCAACCTATTCCCAACAACCTATTCAAGATAAAAACTTATTGCTTGCTGAAGCAGCGCCACTTCTTTCTTCTCCAACTACAATGCCTTGACAGCAAACGCAGCGTCACACACGTGCCCGCAACTATAAACACAATTTCCACCGCCACAAAGTACAGTACAATACCACCCACTCAATTAAGAGTTTGTAGTGAAGTGTTTGCACCAATACCCCTTAACAGTCCCCGTATGTGGGGAAGAGCGCTTTAGAAAATAACCAAGCCTAAGCCAGTCATATGCGACAACGTCCTTCATTAGAAATCTTCCAACGGGGTAGAAAGGTTTTTTGAGTGAACGCTGATGAAGTCCTGCGCCAGCTTCATTCATTTGGGTCCCAGCACTGTTTGGCGACGAGCTACCTAATAAGGCAGCGCGAGAAAATATGAGGTGTGAGGATGACAATGAGATTTCTTTGCGCTGTATTGAAGTGGGTGGATTTGAGGGGCATGGGGCTTGAGAGGTGCAGACTGTACACTGTAAAAAACAAGTGCGTTTAAATAAGCACATTTTCTACACACCTAGAAAACGTTTTTAGTTGTTTCGGGCTGAAGAACATATACAATTATTTAACAAACAGCATTGACAGGGAAACGATCTTTCAAAACGGTTTTTTTGTAGTGGTGAGGACGTGACACACACTTAGGGCGCGTTTACGCAACGACTCGCCTTAGCACTCTCGCAGCTAAAAGCTAAAAATCATCTGAAATTCCAACATGGCGGCGGTTTTAGCTCTGCCAGATCGTTACGAAAACAGTCAATATGCGAGTTCAAAAGCGACTGAGAAATAGTTTTGTTAGGTAGAACTAGGGCAGGCCCTTACATGGCCGGTTTAATAGAGCACTGTTGTGATTTCCCGTTGGCATGAAAATGCTGTGATTTCCCGTTAGTAGTCGCCCATGCTTTCATTAGATTTTGTTAGATTCTGGGTTAAGAGACATATAGGTCTAGATCCCGTTTTCATGTAAATAGTGCGACTTGAAAAAAAAAACATGACGTCATCAGTACTGTGCGCCTTTGTTGAACACACAGTTCGAATCATTACTTATACAGACAATTCCGTTTGAAGAAATATAAACAGATAAAAGCATTAAGATTATCGAGATTCCCAGTGCGGACCTCAATAGAATAATGAGTGGGAATCTCGGTCATCTGGCGACACACACACAAACAATCAAACAAACAAACAAATATTACGCTCTTAGTTATAGAGATTATTCATCTTATTGTCATGAATTATAATGCTACACGCATTTACTCAAATAACGTCGTGCAAAGCTAATCTAGGTAGCGTTGTTACCATGGTAACGTCACATTTGCCATCGCGGTAACATTCTAGCTGCAAGAATTCAAAGACTAGTCGTTGCCTATAGTGTCTGCGGCCTATCTTGAGTTCGCCCCAGAACGACACAGATAATCAATTGTATGTTTTTGGTAGCAGAGTGCCTTGTTGATATCCGAGATGGTTACAAAAACAATGGCGGTCGTCGATTAATGCCGCCCCCTCCAGGAAAACGTAGCCGCTCATAAAATACCTGCAGGACTCAAGATAAACCGCGTACACAATAAACGCACCCTTAAAATAAAACACTTGTGTTTAATTTGCAACACTTTACGGCACATCTTAAAAAGACGAGTGCAGAAAGAGTGTTTAATGTAAAACCCTTCTGTTTTCATTACAACGCACACCTTTTGAACAATTTTGTAATGAAAATGCTTATGTTTACTGTGTGTGGTAAAATAAACACTACTGTTAAAGATTATAAAAAAAACATATCATTTTGTGTTAAACACTTCTGTCCCTAAATTTCTTTTAAGCATGTATATATCTAATACGCTTAGGTTGGGATGCACATAGCAAACTCAGACAGTCAGGCAGGACGCAGGGGGGGGGGGGGGGGGGATTCGCTCGCGCATGTGGGAACCAGCTAGACTGACATATGTTAAGCCGGGATATAGCTAGCACGTTTATAAAATGTTAAAAAAAAAAGACATTGGCGTTCACTATGCAACACATTTCAATCTGCCAGACTACAAAAACACTAATGTATTAAGAAGTCTATTTTCAGCCAATGATATTTGTCATTGCTTTTGATTAAAAACGAGCGTATTGTAGGTTTGTTTAAAGTATATTCATTTTAAAACACTCTCCATAACTCGTGATGGAGAGTCAAACTGAGTGCGACAATAAAACGGGATTTGGTAACAATAGCTTATTCGGATTCACTTATAGTAGTATAGAAGCTACATGTTTTAAATTGGCTACGTGTCCTGTTGGTAGTTGTTTTGGGCAATGGTGAGCATACCAAGGAAAAATTTTGGACAGCCAGGATGGTAATAAATTACGAGCTATTAAAGGCACTGTCGAGGAATGGCACTCGGCGTGTCGCCGCAGTCGCCGTGAAGAGGTAGTGTGGCACGTGTGCGCATTGGTCACACCCGACTTACTGTTTCCTTTTGCGGGGGGTTGACCCTCCTGAATGTTATTGGTGTCGTCGGCCACTTACGGTCCGGCACTTCCTTGTTGATTGTCGCCATCTTGATGGTGTTCGTCGTCGTTTTCGTCTTCCGCATGACATTGCGCGTCAATTGGGCAATAAGTCCTCCTGTCCGGTGTTTTTCAATTTTTGCAGAAGGTATATATGTATGACAAGATTTAGATTGGGGGTTTGAATAATATCTATGTAATGTGTGGTGCAGTGGCAACCCGGACCACTGCACTGTGACTGAGGTTGGCACTAATGACCAAGCTGTCGACGCGCCATTAAGCCTCAATCCCCCCCCCCCCCCCAAGGAAAAATTAAAAATCAGACTGTTATTAGATTTCACTTGCCCTCCGATTTTAAAGCTTATAAATTGAACGCTTTTGTTGTTTATAATTTTATTTGTCGTAATTAATGAACCGTACGTCGCGTTTTTGCAGTGAACTTGTATGGAAAACTGGAAATAATCAACTGACGTACGAGTTAGGGCTCGTTTACCCAACCACTCGCTTTTGCATTCTCGCAGCTAGAAGCTAGAAATCACCTCAAATTCCAACATGGCGGTGGTTTTATGTCTGCCGCCTCGCAACGAAAACAGCAAATAACGTGAGTTCAGAAGCGTTTGGGAAAATTGTTTCGTCATGAGGAATTCTTTATATTATTAGCACGGATTATAAGACTGCAAGTATTTACTCAAACGATGCCGGATTTAGCTAATCCATTTAGCGTTGCTACTATGGCAATGTCACCTTTGCCATCGCGATTCAGTTTTAGCTGCAAAGGCGAGAATGCAAAGGCGAGTCGTTGCGTAAACGCGCCTTTAAATGGGCGTGCTATCTGCTAGGTATTCGTTTGGCTGTAAAAGGTTTTCTTCCAGTAGTAGCGTGCACAGACATCCGAGAAGGCAGGGGCAAGTTCTAGTAAAAGGGCACGCTCACGGCATTTTTCTGGAGACCTTTTTTTTTTTTTTTGCTCGCCGCCCTTTCTTGCCCCACTTTATCTTCTTTTATGTCCCTTTCTGACCCTTTCCTGGCCTTTTTTTTTTTGCCCTTTTGGGGTTCTATTTGGCTGAAACACCGGCAGTGTTTCAGTGCTGACCCCCCCCCCC
>JAHWFP010238792.1:49262-61456 GCA_023313725.1 Lithobius niger | reverse complement strand
CTATTTTAGGTTTAAACCTTTAATTATCACTATACATGTTTGGGTTATAATTTTAGGCAAGCTGGGATTATCCCTGATATTCACTGGAAAATCGTGAATGTGGTTGCCGTATGCACATAGCCTGATAAGTTGAGCGTGGCGTGGCTATACTGTTGACCGTATTAAGGCAACTCTTTTTTTCGATGGATGCGAAATATACCGACATTCCCGGAGGTGTTTATTTACTTTGATAATGAGTTGAATGGTGGGTATGGATATGGTGTGCGTAGTTAAAAAAAAAAAAAAACTAGGCCATTGTAAAAAGTGTGGGGTTAATAATTTTCAACCACGGTAAAAGTGTGGGATATGAATATAAACCCTCGGGGACGTGTACGTCGTAAGTTAATCGTTTATAATCCGTGGTGGTGACGTCATGCTAACCGAGCACCATAGTAAAACTGTGGCAATTGCCTACGGTTAATTGACAACCCACACATGCCACCGTGGGTTAATTTTGATAACCCCACACTTTTATAGTAGTTTAAGTTGATATGTCGCACTGTTTACAATGACCAAAATGTATTAACAATTCCATTCGCATTACATTATGAGCGTGAATTCTTAAGCCGTCAAAACCCAGCATATACGGAATAATGCAATGCATTTAGAAGATTATCTTCAGCTGTGCCAACTTGAGGCAAATACATCTATTTGTTCGAGCGAGCGAGCCAAGCGAGGTCAAATACTTGACTGAAATTGTATTCTGTTTGTCTGTAAAAAGACAACAGCGTATGCAGTTTAGTTCTGACTTGGTTGAAATTTTGGAACAAGGGAGTTTGAAGAATAAAAGCAACGAGTTTGGAAACGATATTCCTACGTCAAATAGTTTTGGAAATAGTCGGATGTTAGTCCGGTATTTTCAGCAGTGCCGGCAGTAAGGGAACTCGATACAAAGGCAAGCAGTCCCGGAAATGCATCTGCGTGTCTCGCTTCCTCCCTTGCGAGGAAGCCATTAAGCCTCAAACCCCCTCCCCCTTCCTCCCCTGTGACGAGGCCTGAACATTCTGCTGTGACAACAACACAGCGGACAACATTTTGCGTTGTTGAAACAAACAGTGAAAGTTCCCTTAATGTAAAGAATGCAGAAAATAATTACAAACGGTAAAAAAAAAAAAAAAAACACTATTATCACCATACATTTTTCGTTTTCATTGTTATAGAACTTATCACCCAATTTCACCCAAGGTCTGCGGCCTTGCAGTGCTGGAAACACCGGTTCTCGTCAGATCCCCGAAGTTAAGCAGCATTGGGCTGGATTGATACTTGGGTGGGTGACCGCCTGGGAATCTGGCTGTTGCAGACATAGGGCTTCGGGCAGATGGCCAGGAGTGGTTAACGCTCGTAAAACCCTTTAACCTTTTAACCCAATTTCACGATCTCAGTCCTCCTTTAACAATAGAACATGATGATACTGTAACAATGGTTTAGGATTGAGGTGCAAAAGAGGAGTGATATCGGATATCACACCTGCTTTTGGATATCACGCCTGGATATAACGCCTGCTTATGAATTAAAGAACATCATGCTCGCTCCAGATGTTAAAAAGGACTTTACAGCCTCGATTAAAATAAGAACAGCATCGTAAAAAGCTAGTTTTGGTTAAGCAAGAAAAAATGCTTTCGTTTTATTTAGTTAACTTTTCTTATAGCACGAAAACATTATGACACTGAACTGTAAAGGTTATTTACGATTTAAAATTACAAACGACGTGGCAGCCTTGATTAAAATTTAGAACAGATTCTGTTTTCTTCGTCAGTCTGAACAGTGCAAATTCTTCTTTGTGGGTAGCTCTCACCCTACCCTACTCCCAAGTCCGCTCCTGCGTCCTTCCTCTCCCCCTCCCCCTCCCCGCCACTCCGCAAATATCTTGACAAAGCCTAACGCTAGCCATTCTGACACATATGTCTGTCATGGTTTTTCATTATTTTTTATTTATTTATTAAATGTGGAGCTTTTCAGCTGGAATTAAACCTAAGCCAAAAATATTACACATTGAGTATACGTTTGTTTATCACTAATCGAGCCCATTTGACTCTCCGTTCTATAATTACACGTTTATTGTCTTACCGCATAACTGTTCCAGATTCCGAAAGGACCCATCATCGCACAACGAATGAGTACCCAGTTAGCCAACAAATGTTCTCTGCTTTTATTTCTGTACTTGAGGAAGCCCGACCTAAGCATGAATTAAGTTTACTGACCCCCCCCCCCCTCCCGGCCCCGCTCCCACTCCTCACTCCCAACCCCCTCACTCCCACTCCCCATTCCCCACTCGCACTCCCAACTCCCCACTTCCATTTTCGCACACACTGGCTAAGAAACGCTTTCACGGATTAAAATTTCTTCAATCCAATTTTTGCGCACACTAGCTGACAAACGGTGATTTTTGTTAGCCTCAGTACTGAATCTGCGCATCCAGTGGCTGAAATCACAGGATGCACCGTTTAAATAATGTGAGGGCTGAACCATCATCTTTGCATGAAACAATTTTTCTGTGGGAAGTCAATTATATAAGCTTTCGTAGAACAAAAGTTGAAACAATTCAGCTCAGCTCTGAAAGCCTTCATCTGCGAATTAAACACGCCATTGCATCGTATCCAGCTACCAATTTCGAGGTTAACAACGTATAGCTTAGTAATACGTTTTTAGGTGAAACATGGATTCTTTCATTTTACCCATCAACAATCAACGGTTTGGACGATAGTTTTCAATCCTTAGCACATGTACCAGGAATTGTTAGGCACCGTAGCAAAGACATTACACGTGCACGAAAACAATGAGAAGCGATTAAAGTGATTGTTGTCCTTACGGTTTTCCTTTTAGTCTTCCTTTTAGCTGGCCTCCAGGATTATTATGTAGATTGTTACTCGATTCCGACGTGCCCCATCATCTTCATACCGCGGAAACTCAACGCCGAATTGTCCCTTCAAACAACTTCTCCTAAAAATATTTTTAAGAGAAGTTGTCTGAAGGGGCTGTTCGTCGTTGAGTTTCCGCGGTATGAATGGTGATGGGGCACTTCGGAATCGAGTTAGAATCAATAAACACGAGCACAGAACCTTTCACTAAGTAAGGAATAACAATGCTGCCAACAATGACATCTTTGTCGCATTGTCGACCTTTCTGACCAAATTTACTGCGTGCTGTACTATTGTTGTCGGACTTAGATCGTGAAATTGGGTGATAAATAGGTTATCAGCCACTTTCCTCGGAGAGATACAACAATGGCTCGGCTCTGCGGGCCTCGACATTGTTATATCTCACTCTTCGGAAAGGTGGCTGATAACCTATATTCAGCAACAGCGGCAGTTGTGTTGGGCGGCAGTTGTGTTAGTCGTGGGTAGGGTAAGCTAGTTTTTAAGTTGTAGAATAGCTAACATAGCGTTGGGCCTTCCATTCTCTCGTAATAAAGGTTGAATTGAATTGAACAAATCGGATACAACGTTGTTGACAGCATTATTGTAAGACAGCATTGTTGTTAAGTGTCACTTCGTACACTTATAAAGTTTCTATGCTATCCCGTCAGCGTTCGTTTTGTTATCGCATTGTTATAAGGGTCAGAATGACTAACAATGGATGATACCAAGGAAAATGACGTAAAACAACTCGAATTCATCCACAGACGGAAAAAAAATATTTATACCACGGCTGTGACGTCACGCTAACTCAACGCCACGCTAAATTTCCGTAGGTTAAATCCCGTTAACCAACACCGGAAGTGTGCGTCATCGCGAAAAGTGTGGGTTATCAAGTAACCCAACACTTTTGCCGATAATCCACACTTTTGACACTTCCGGATCACGCGACCCAGAACGCACACACCAACAACCAAATACAGCGTGCAAAAAAAAAAAAACGCAACGCATAAAAAACGTACAAAACGAATTATTTAAAATGAATGAAATCCGATTCCTGCAAACTCTCACATGTCTGGTCAGTATCTAAGCTTGTTAACTCGCGTTACCTCCCCACCCGCTACTCCCTCCATCCTCCACAAACGGAATTGGAATGACCTTCAGTCATACCGATACCCTATTACCATATTTGTTAAACAATTCTCAAACTACAAATGCACAAAATGAATTACGTAGTTTCTCAAATGTACTAGTAATATCACTGTATCCCTGCTGTCTCACATGTCGAATTATTCGCTCCAAACACGATAAATCTTCGATAACCACGAGCGAGGTTCCAGCGAAAAACCAAACCCAGCTAAATTGCCAACCGACGCTGGTCTAACCCCCCCCCCCCCTCCCTCCACAAAGTTTGACTCGTTTGTCTATCACACACTGCCCCCTCCGCAAACTAAAGTGGTATGGCCTTCATTCATATTCAGGATACTGAAGATCAACGTTTTCTGAAGCAATTTTCACAAAACACAAACACGTTTTAATTAAATACGAGTTAGCTGGACGTCCCAACCGTTATATAAATCAGTTATAGTTTATAACCGATTGGTTATTGATTTTCAACCCACGGCTGGGATGATTTGGCTGGCTCGACATGCAAATTACGTCTCGGGGCTCCACCCCTCGACGTATTTGCATGTCTCGCCAGCCAAATCGTCCCTGCCATGGGTTAAAAATCGATAACCAATCGTATCTAACCAATAACTATTACTTAAAGTATGGTGATAAAACAGTTATTGGCATACTTTTGCAAGAATAGTCCCTCTATCCGTGATTTGTACCATGGCTGTGACGTCACGCTAACTCAACGCCATGCTAAATTTCCGTAGGTTAAATCCCGTTAACCAACACCAAAAGTGTGCGTCATCGCAAAAAGTGTGGGTTATCAAGTTACCCAACACTTCTGCCGATAACCCACACTTTTGCAGATAACCCACACTTTTGACACTTCCTGATCACGCGACCGGGAACGCACACACCAACAACCAAATACAGCGTGCAAAAAAAAAATGTAACGCAATAAAAACGTATAAAACGAATTACTTAAAAGGAATGAAATCCCATCTCTGCAAACTCTTAGGCCGCCCTAAGCGACTGAGCGACTTGGCCGCGCGGCCAAGTTGCTGTAGCCAATGAGCATGCTTAGTGCATGGTTTTACGTAAACGGTAAGCATTCTCATTGGCTGCTGCGAGCTGGCCGCGCAGCCAAGTGGCTCAGTGCGTGGGCGGCTTTATATTTCTGGCCTATAAGCTATTCATTCTGCGTCAACTCACCCCCCCCCCTCCTTCCACAAACTAAAATGGAATGACCTTCATTCATACCGATACCCGATTATCGTATTTTTTAAACAATTCTCAAACTACAAACGCTCAAAATGAATTACATACCTTGCCAGAATGTCATTCTATCCCTGCGTCCTTTTATCAAAGTTCTATCACTCCGAAAAGCTTCGAAAACACAAGGAAGCTGGCTAGAGTAAAATACGGCGAAACGACGCTTCGTCTTTTTCCCACCCACTCCCCCCACAAATGGTCGCAAAGGACTCGTCGGTCTACCATCCACTCCACCCTCCATACTCCACCCTCCATAAACTAAAATGGAATGTCCTTCATTCATATTGAGATATTTTCACAAAACACAAACACGTTTTAATAAAATACGAGTTAGCTAGACGTCCCAACCATGGCATAAAACAGTAATTGGCTAGAATCTCGCGGTTATTGATTTTTAACCAACGGCTGCGATCATTGTCCCTGCTCTCGTATGGGAGCCGAGCCAATGATCGCAGCCGTTGGTTAAAAACCAATAACCGCTCGCTTCTAAACAATAATTATTACTTATTGTGATAGTTTTGCTTCCTCGACTCTTAACGCTTCGGAAGAACATAACTATCACAATAAATCACGTATAGAAGGACCATTGTTGCGAAAGTATGCCAATAACCACTTGATACTTGGGTGGGTGACCACCTGGGAATCTGGCTGTTGCAGACATAGGGCCTTAGGGCTTCGGGCAGATGACCAGGAGTGGTTAACGCTCGTTAAACCCTTATTGGCAATTGCCAATTTTTGGTTATTGGTTATTGCCAATTTCAAACCATTTGCAACAAAAAGAGTAAAGTCCAAACCAGACTTGCTGCTCGCGGCTGCATGGCGCTGCAGGATGGTTTACCAAAGACGTCAAAATCGGTCAATAAACGCCACACTCACTACTTGTCTGATTAGGGCGTAACTGTTTAAATGAGAAAAGTGTGGAAAAGATGTTGAATACAAATCGACACAAATATGTATTAACTTTTATACGAACAGTCCTCTTTTTTTACTCAGTATATGTGTTTATGCCGGATGACGGCCCCCATGTGACGGCAGAAATATAGCGTACTTGTGTTTTTTGTGTTTTGAATGCCTACTTTGTGGAGTCGACCCATGATCTGCATCATGTATCCAATTTTTCGAAGCATTCAACCGACTACCCTTCTCGAAAAGTCGTGTAAATTTGTAAATCATTGGATCACTGGAATAATTTAAATCATATCAAAAACCAAAACTGGTAAAAGGGGGCGCCAAGTTCCGAATGGTTCGGCCGTTCAAAGGAGTGATATCAACACACCAAAACGTTCGCCAAGTTAATCGCACCGCTTAATAGTTCGAAGGTTAAATGAAAACTAGAACATTGCTACTTTCGGTGCGCTGTATTATTCGGTGCGATTAAGTTGGCGAATGTTTTGGTGTGTGATATCACTCCTTTGAAGGGCCGAATCATTCAGAACTTGGCGGCCCCTTTTACCAGTTATGGTTTTTTTATATGATATCACTCCTTTTTTTTAATTGTGTATTGACTCAACTCCACTACCGTGCAGATGTGTAATAAAGTGCCACGTCAACAAGAAATTGGTTTTCAACAATTTGCTAATACCTTTTGCCTATTGGCTGAACCATTCTCAACTTAGTCACCTCTTTATAGGTTTTTTGTTTAGTTTTAATTTTGTTGTAATTTGCTTTATTTAATTAGATTTGGTGTGTTGATAGCACTCCTTTGAAGGGCCGTACCACTCTAAACTTGGTGGCCTCTTTACCAGTTTTTGGCTTTGTTTATTTCGCCTTGTTTTTACAGTTGATTTAATTTTCGTGAATTGGACGTGAATAACATTTCTTTGCAACGTTCTTTAGATTTATCGTGATGCACTAGTGTGTGTCTAGGCACGCACGTCAGTATACACGTTCTAATTGTCCGAACTTTAGCCGTCCAATGAGAGACGATGCCGACAATACTAACAATGGTTATAACAATATTTTCGTACTTACGCGCCCTCCCACGCCATCTCCGTTACGCCCCCAGGCTCCAAACCATAAAAGGTACGCAGTTCGTATTGTGCTGCACCCATTCGTCCAATTTCATAGCTGAAAGCCTTCCCGTTATCTCGGTATCGATGAATAATCACCCTATGGGATTTAACATGGGGATGAGGCGACTAGCTAGCTAGCTAGGCAAGGTAGTAATACATTTTCAACGTTATTGAGGGTCAGATTTTGCATTGAAAGCAGCTTAGCTGGCATTAATACACGAGTTAATTTTTGTCAGGTGGGTCATTGCTCTCGATTTCAACACAATTTAAGCTTAAGCTTTGTACCGCATTATTATTTTTCCCCAAGTACATGAAATGTGCCCAACTATGCGTCAGGATATAAGACATTGACGCTATGGCGTCGCGCTACAATGGTTTACAACCTCGACAATTGAATTGATGTGATGTTTGTTGTGATGTTTGTTGCCTAACTTGGCACATTACTCTAGTTTGGGAGAGTAATTATTGTGAGACTTTGAACTCAATTATTTATATATATGCTTAGTGTTAATAATAGTTTCTTTCGAACAGCAAGACCGTTAAGTTGCAGAGCCTATAGTGTGGTTACTTCCAAGTTCTGAACCAGGCTAATTTCTTCCTTTTGGCATGATTACATTGCTTGCCTCCCTGACCCTAAGTCGTGTCGCCAGACTGTTTCTTTACTCATTACCAAGGTAGGCATTCACATGACAATTACACAGGCAAAATCGTAAAAGCTGTAATGCGACCTCAAAGTGCTCTCTTTTCTTGTATTCCACAAGAGAATGTTTAATTAGGGAACACAACAGGGGTACAATACCAACGAAAAATGCATGTGATACAAGTATCTTGGACGAGATTTCCCTTACTCAACCTCTACGAGCCACCACCTGACCCTACCGTTTTGACAAATTGCTGTGCTGTTAAAAATGGGGTTCTCTTTTAAATTGAAGCTATAAATCCGTGCGAACAAACAAACCATTAGAAGAGAATAAAGGAGACGAAACAAAAATTGCTAAAATGTTGGAAAGGAATTGTATTCGTCCAAATACTGCCACTTTTTTTTTTTTTTTGTTAGGCATTTTAAAATATTTTCGTGTTAATGATTACTTCGACATTCCAGCATAGACATATGAACTGTAACACTACGTGTGATGGACAGGGGCCACTCAATGCTCCTGCCTGTTGCATGGCTCGTTCCAGCAAGGTCAATGCGCATGCTCAGTTGACGTCACTTCCACTGCTGCTAGCCTGCGCGGCGGCCATTTTATACAATTACTTGCTAAACGGATGGCGTTTGACCACGTTATCGTGTGCTTTTGAAAACGTTTTCAACTCGTATCGGACCTAAAAAATAAGCAGTCTCTGTTCAAACTCAAGTTGAATGCTGGTATGGAATAAGCAGCAGTAAGGGCCTCTGCACACTGGGCCAGCACGAGCACCACCAATTGGTTTTGGTGGTGCCACCTTGGTGGCTAATCAACAAGTTTATACCCACCATGGTGGCACCACCAGGGCTACTATCATGAAGAACATGAAATACTACACAAATAACAGAAAATGTGACTGTTTTTTTCCTTGATACAGAAAATAAAATTGTCGTTTTTAAACTTGCATGCCGCATGAAGCGAAAACTAAGCTCCGTTTTGCTCATTTGTTTTATGCTGTTTTTGTCTTGGTTTTCTTCATTTTGAAAAAAAAATGTGAAAAAACCAATCAAAGTTACATTTTCAGTACATAAAAGAAATGAAGGCTCTTGTCTAGACCTACACAGTTAAAAAAAAACAAGGTAGGTCTAGATAAGACCTTTGTACTCGATTACATTAATAAGTCAAATACGAATCGCTTTTAAATTATATTTTAAGGAGTGAAATAGACATAGTGAAAATGTTCTTTTCCGAATGAATACAAGTATGACTAATCAGGCCGATCCACACTTTTAGACAAGAAGAATGCTTTTTAATAAACGGCTGCTTACTTTCGGAAAGATAAATAAAACGGCCTGCATCTTTTCCCCTTTGACGATAACTATCATCAGACTTGCATGTTCTTTTTTTTTGTTGTTGGTTACAAACAGAATAAGTACACAGATAATATAATTTTTGTTATCATATGCAGTCTACCGAAGCATTACCACAGAAAGCTGAATACGGCGTGTCATTAAGTTCTAACGTTATTCAGCTCTCACTAAAGTTTAAGCAGTTACACATCGCAACACTCCCGAAGCAGTGGCATTTGAAAATTTTTTTACTGGTGTGTTAACGTCGTTTTATCCATCGACCCCTTGGTTCGTCCGACATGCTATGGCCTTGCTCTTCACGCAACGTTTTCAGACGAAAGATAAAAAATGGCCGCCGCATCGTGACGTCGTGCAGGCTCTCACGCAATTCCGGAAGTACGTGCCTCATCTTACGGTCGCGTGAAAAGTACCTACTCCACTCCTCCAGGTTCGTGTCTTTAAAGCAAAACTACCAATGAAGTATTGTTGGGAGCGTTTTTTATTCCGCTCAAATCATGTCCGTTGTTATGTCACCTGCGGGCTGGGATGCAGAGAAATCAATTTCACACAATATGCTCTTACTTATTCGATACCATTTGTATTCCCTTGAGATGGCTTTATCATAGTTTAGTAATTTACATTTGCAAAATCCTACAGAGTTTTTGTGTACCAAGTTTCAAGCCGGAGTACTATCGTCTTTCTTTTATACAGCGTATTATGCCGAGGGTGAGCCAAAATTACATTGGGAAACTCCTTGATGGCTATAATTTTGCAACTTTTAGGTGAAAGTATAGCTGTAATTCGGTTCAAGCCTTGTAGAGACCACCTTTCGACATGGCCCATTTTTTGGAGTGATTTTCAAAAAGGGTTTAACGAGCGTTAACCACTCCTGGTCATCTGCCCGAAGCCCTAAGGCCCTATGTCTGCAACAGCCAGATTCCCAGGCGGTCACAGTGATTTTCACATTAAGACGCCAACAATATCGATCACATCATTCAAGACTTCAACCAACAATGAACTCCCGCTAAGCCAAAGACAGTGCATTAAGCTCAATTCAGAAGTGCTCATAAAATCTCAGCATTGTAATACTGTTGAATTTGTTGTTTCACATATATTATGTACACTCATTGTGACCGGTAGAGGCTTTTTGATTTTCGGCTTGGCCCCCCGCGCCCCCCAGATCCTCATGTCCATCATGTTCTCCAATCCAAAGGACCATTTCGGCCAATTTGTAATTAAACCTAATTTAGCCGTAACCCCCAATTGTTCCGATGTAAAGTACTAAACTATATTTTTCGTAAGGCTAACGAAATGTGGCCTACAGCTCCTAAAACTCAGTCCTTCCCTTTCCGATTTGACTTGAGCCAGTTTTGGCCATTATCTGCTTCCAAGCCTAACCAAAGCCTAATGTTCTAAACCTCAATCAAGCCTTACGTCACCCAGCCACGTGTAAGTCAGGCAAGCGCTAATTAAATCATCATCAAATCTGAATCACAACGTTCGGTTATGACTTATTCCATCAAGGCCCATCAAGGTACGCAGGGTGAAGCCATAAGACTCGAGTCGGTTCCTAAAAGACTGAAGAGTGACGTCATGCTTATACTGGCATCTGTTTGTTTGGATAGTTTAGGAAAGTGTTGACACGACCGTTCGCCTGTTAGAATTCCGACGAAGCTTAAGAAGGCTTAATGGTTTCCAATGTAAAAGGTTTGAATTGCGAAGGATTAAAAGGTAAAACTGATGGTATGTGAAAATGTATTATTGGTTTTTAACTGTTTAATTTACAGATTTTGTAAGAAGGAAACTGTAAACATGCACTCCCTTGGGAAGCTCGCTTTAAACCACCTACATGGCAGAGAAAAAGCCAATTCCCTAATAATTATGGGATGGCTTTTCAACAATGTATTTTTACAAATCAGTTAATTCTGTATTGTATCCTATTTATATCTCATGCTGGTTATTTATATCTCATATGTCGGTATTGGTATTCCATACTGGTATCCATAATTTATGAATGGTTAAAAAAATACGTTATGTATTGTTAAAAAAGGGACTCAAGCTCGACGCATAAAACGTTAAAAACACTGGTACCTAATATTTCGGAGCAATATGGTGGTTGAATCCATTTTCAAAGGTTAAAAACATAAAAATAACACAAATTCACACACTCAACAACCACCTTACCAGGTCGCCATGTCGTTTTATTCAACATGGCGACCTGGTAAGGTCGTTGTTGAGTGTGTGAATTTGTGTTATTTTTATGTTTTTAACCTTTGAAAATGGAGCCTACCACCATATTGCTCCGAAATATTAGGTACCAGTGTTTTTAACGTTTTATGCTTCGAGCTTGAGTGCCTTTTTTAAATAATATCCATAATTTGTAATGTTATATAGACAAAATTAGTAAATAAAAACAAATAAAAAATGATTAACCACTAGCTCGTTGTAGCCCTATGCCGTCTGTTGTTTACTGGATTTTTAAAAATTGTTTTGCGTTTTATGTTATTTTTTAAGGTAACCTAGAAGGAAACAATTATTTACACATATAGGCTTCAAATGTTGAGAAACACTTACATTTGGCGTTCTAATTTTTAATCCTTTTATTAATACAGTATAGCCACCCACACCACACACAAACTTTTACTTTGTGGTGGGCATCTCTGTCACACTGTGGGTATAAATAAACAAGCATACTGAGGTGTAAGTTGCAGTACCACATCGCTTTTACGTTTGAAGAACAGCTTTAAAGCTCGCTACCACCATTGCGTCATTTCCGCCGAACGAACGTTATTAATCTCGCACGACCCTCAACTTTAAAACGGGGTTTTCGCCCGCAAACGAAGTAATAATCACGAACTTCAGTTTTATAACGGGAGTAATAATCTCTGCGATTGTTCGAAAGCAATTGTTCTCTTGCAGATG
>JAHWFP010238792.1:12320-28820 GCA_023313725.1 Lithobius niger | reverse complement strand
CCACAGCTAGTTGTGATAAAAATCATGAACTTTTTTCCGAATTGCTGAAAGAAGTGCGACTTGAAAAAAAAAACATAACGTCATCAGTACTGTGCGCCTTTGTTGAATACGCAGTTCGAATCATTACTTAGACAAACAATTCCGTTTGAAGAAATATAAACAGATAAGAGCATTAAGATTATCGAGATTCCCAGTGCGGATCTCAATAGAATAATGAGTGGGAATCTCGGTCATCTGGCGACACACACAGAAACAAACAAACAAAGAAACAAATATTACGATCTTAGTTATATAGATTATTCATCTTATTGTCACGAATTATAATACTACACGCATTTACTCAAATAACGTCGTGCATAGCTAACCTAGGTAGCGTTGTTACCATGGTAACGTCACATTTGCCATCGCGGTAACATTCTAGCTGCAAGAATGCAAAGACTAGTCGTTGCCTATAGTCTCCGCGGCCCATGTTGAGTTCGCCCCAGAACGAACACAGATACTAGATTGTATAGTTTTGGTAGCGGAGTGCCTTGTTGATATCCAAGATGGTTACAAAAACAATGGCGGCCGTCGATTAAAGCCGCTCCATCCTGGAAGACGTAGCCGCTCATAAAACACCTGCAGGACTCAAGATGCGCTGCGCACACAATAGATTTCGGGTTTGTTGAACATCTCTATAATGTACATGGCGCAACGGTAAACTGGGCCACTGCACTGTGACTGAGGTTGGTGCTAATGACCATTAGTTGTCGACGCTGTCAATTACCCATCGAAAAAAACAGAAACCCTCACACTGTTCCACTTATCGTGATTTTATGTGGTTCAGGCGGTCAAAAATCTTAAAATCAAACTAAGTTTCAGACATTTCTGTAGCATTGCTATTTTCTAGTCCTTGCTGTAGAAGATACAAATGTCTAAAAGTCACCATGTTATGTCATTCCGACAGGGCGGACGTTAATGTTGTCATTGAATCTTGGCCGGCGTAAGAGTAGCGTGTGTCTTACTATTTAAAAAAAAACTTTGTACTGGCAGTTCACTTCTTTTTTACTTTTGAAATAATTTTTTGAATAAAAATGTGTATTATCGTAAATTCAGTTTTTTTAATTTTATTAAGTGATTAATACAATTTTTTAAAAAACTAAATTCATACATCCAGCTCCTTTTTTGCAAACAGAGAAAGCCAATACGAAAATCTAGAACTGTTTGTTTTTACCTTTATTTTTGGCGCAATTCCTTACACGCTCAAAACAATCACAAACAAGAAACTCGCTTTTTACAAACAAAAAAACTCTTATTTACGCCATTAAATAAACAAACAAACAAACAAAAAAAACGCCTGCAAGAAACGCGATGCTGGGGTAAGGTACCTTGCGTATCCGTAGTAATTTTCTTCAATGAAAAGTCCAGTGTTCTTGGAGCGCTTCCACGAAAGCCGGAATGCACTGCAGAGAAGTTTCGCGCTCCATCATGGGAGAAAAGCCTGGGGGATTCACGCCGTAATCATAAAAAGTGGGAGAGCGCATGAAAAAAAATAAATTATGGAAAGGACAAAAACTGAAAGAGGCCAAGCACTACAACAGAAGTTTTTTGGCTCCTTTCCGTGTAAGACGAGCTTGGCCTTAAGCAACTACCAGCCTTTCGTATGGTGTTAGCACCGTGACTTACGCAGCACTTTTAAGTAAGAAAGGCGTGTGTCTTTAAAGTGCTGCGTAAGTCACGGTGCTAACACCATACGAAAGGCTGGTAGTTGCTTAAGGCCAAGCTCGAATCCTTTAAAGACACACGCCTTTCTTCCTTAAAAGGTAAAATGGCTGCCATCTTTGTATTGCTGTGGGTAAAATTGCTCTGTTCATATTCCTTTTTCTGAGCAAGGATAACACAAATGAAATTAGTATTAAATTTATGCAAATCTGGTGTACAGCGTTGTAGAAAAATAAATTAAAATAGTTTTATAGCAAATAATTAATGTCGTTCGACTAGTAATATCACTGAAACCAAGAAGTCATTCAAAACACCACAAATCTACTAAGTTAACGTATAAGTACTGAGTGATCTGCAAAATATGAAAATCTAACAAGTAGTTTCGCAGGAAAAGGAACAAAAAACTTTAAAAGTTACAATTTTTAGCAAAATGCATCAAACGTTAGGATAAAAGCAATTAAAGAGACAAAACCTTTAAGAAAAACGTTTTATTAATAGATTAATTCAAAATTTCATAATATTTATTGGAATTCCTAACGTAGTGATCTTAAAATGCTCATGATATAAAATAAAATGCGATATTTTTTGTACCTTTCTCCCTACAGTCGTTAAACATTAGTGGATTCGTTTGAGCCAGTGTGATTAATTTAGCATTCTCAAACTTCCTAACAGTATTTTTTTTCAAAAAAGGTTAACATTTGTGAGCTTTCAACATTGGTTTCAAGGCTTAGCTGTCTCTCCTCGTCTGCACGGCTTCTATACCGACCAATTCCATTGTAATCATGACTTCCTGCTTCAATCTATCTAATTCTAAATTCTCAACCAGGCGGAAAATAGGCGCAAGACCACCGTCACACAATGTGGCTAACGAAGTGTAGTAGCCTTCGACTCCAGACTAATCAGTCATTTTGGTCATTTGTTCATTATTTGTTAAAGAGATACGGTAGAGAAACGAAATAGGAAAAGCGGTGGCTTGAAGCATCTCCAGCTATTTTCACTGGTGTAGTTTCAAAGTACCGTATTTTATTCAGTCAGTATTATTTCCTTCAAAGTTGGCCCTAATTTCTTGCAACTTGGTCCTAATTTCTTGAAAGCTGGCCCTAATTTCTTTACGTTGGCCCTATTTCCTCAAAAATTGGTCGTATTTCCGGAAAAGGTCGTCGTAATTTTTATGAAGATCTTGGTCTTATTTTGTTTAAAAAGGGCGCCATTTTCCATTCGTAAACGCAAAAAGAACGATTAATATAAGTTCCTCAAACACTCAAACATGCTTTATCAATTTTTTTAATTGTCGCCGATAGATGGCGATTTACTTGTCTGCCCAACTCTTCCTTTCCGTCTATCAGCGGCAAATTTATTTATGAGTGTTCGTTTCTAACTTTCCAAAATTGGAAACTTTGACATCCCCGGGAAAAAAACAAACAAATGTGTTTGTTTGTCGAGAGGGAAAATCATATTTATTCGGTAAGAAAGAATGGAATACGGACGACACAGCTCCATCATGAGTAAACAAAGAGTAACTTCGTATAAACGAAGAGGGTTGTATACAGTATTGGAGCTCGGAGGCGCGAACAGAGAGCCACTCGGCGAAATGTTTGGTCCGTCAGAATGGTAAATACCTTTCCCCTTATCACTTTTCTCCCATTGGTATACCCGACTTCCCTAATGTGGTCCCATAGTTGGACGCTCCCGTTCATTTTTTAGAATGGTTCAACTCTACCGCAGTCGAATGGCCAGATTTGTATATCAAAATTTCCCAATACTTTGTTACGTGAGCGTAATGGTTCCACGGAAAATGCCATGCGTTGGAGAGCTAGCCACCCAACCATTACCTATAATTGACAAGTAATAAATTAAAAGCACTGGAACAGACCACCTTGTAACGATAGTACAGCCAAATAGTGTAGTAACTGGCTATACTATAGTGTACTACCTGGCTACAGATAAGAAACACAGTCTTCGACATTTCGGGTCAGCTCTGACCCATTCTCAAGAGAAATACGTATAATTTATTTAAAAATTCATTACAAATCAGTAAAAATAAAATCAAAACACACAAACGCAGTAACCCATCAACACCAGGTAAAACTGTCAAGACAAGGAAACAAGCGGCTACAGCAACTACCTAGTCCCCACCGTCTAATGGCCGGTACAGTTCGCCAGTAGTAGTTAACGGAGATTTGGATTGTATAGTAAGCCTCTTCAATTTTGCAACACAGTGCGCCTCCGGGCACACAGTTACAGTGTTACACGTAACGTGCAACGTAGCCTATATAGATCAGTGGTTGTGGGGAAGTGATGGAAGAGACACTGTTGATGAAGCCAACAGCAACTCGTAGCAACTTGACGTTGTCGTGGTAACGTAATTTTAGGCCTTATTTTTATTTGTTCGGCCTAATTTTTTTTAACGGCAGTCTTAAATTCGTAAGTAGCAGATACGCCTAATGAAGAATTTGGTTTGACGCTAAGCCTATTCATTCATGCAACAATGCGACGTGATTATTTTAAACGAAGCTAAAATATTTTTGTTTTTACGGCTGCTTGTTTTCCTTAGGATTTTAATTCGACGATCAAATGTTATTATTTCATTTAGTTACGTCGAAGAAGGCTATTAGCTATAAGGAAGTAACGATGTTTTAATTTTCCATGTTATTTAACTAACTTTTGACACTGAATCTAACGTTGTAAACATGGTCGTCTCTATCTGGTACCGTTGCGAAGTTGAAAAAGGCGACGGGCGGTCGGACGGACAAAATCGTCGCGATAAACTTCTCAGCCGGTACGGCAGTACAGAAGACTAAATCGGACAACACTGCACATTTATAATCAAAAATTTAAAAATTTAAAAATTTTGGCCAGACAAACCAAGTTAGAGATCGACCCCTGTCGTGCAGGCCGAACATAAACTGAAGTATGGTTGGTCGGGCAGAAGCGTTTTTATAGGCTATTATTACGTGAAGATGTCCCTGGTTGGCGAAATTCTGTAATTTTGAATTTTTAAAGGAGTTCTAAACATTTTTTGTATTCATTGGTATTAGGAAGGATACAGTCATGGACTGCGTTTAGGGCGGGGGATGAGCTGCAATAGAGAGTGTTTCTAAATTTAGTCCTGGTGCAGTAATTGGAAGACTGAAACAAAACGTTAGCTCCGGAAATGCTGGGTTGGTGATTAGCGCTACTGAAATGCTGCACGAGGGAATTCGTGTTATTCTTACGTTGAAAGTTAGATTTATGGGATATTGAACCGCGAAATGAGCTTCCATTCACTGCAGTCAATATACGTGGTCTTACACGTAAGGTAACTGCAGGAGTTCTGGTAAAATACTTCTGCTTTAGGCGAACCAAAAACCCTGAATTCCTTCCGAGACAGTTTGTGAAGTTTCTGTCAGAGAGTTGGGTGATTTTTTTTGCCGAGAAGCTGGATGCTTTATATACTCCCCGGATCACATTATCTCAATAAGTAACACCTCCTTATATTCATGGAGCCACTGAACCCTTCATTCAGGTCTTGTTTACGCACACAAGGCATCCCGCTTGTCAGCAAAAATCACTCAAATCTCAAACAGAAACCATAAAAAAAGTGTCAGAAAGAATTCAAAATTCCGGTTCGCTTAAAGCTGAACCCAGTTTACCAGATTCCTTGCAATAACCTTCCATGTAAGGCCACTTACATTGGCCAGAGTAAGCCGAAGTTCATTCAGCGTCTCAGCTACCATAAATCCAACTTTTAACTTAAGAATAACACCGAGTTCCTCGTGCAGCATTTCAACAGCACTATCACCAACCAGCATTTCCGGAACTGACGTTCTATTTCAGTCTTATTCATTACTGCACCAGCTTAATTCAGAAGCACTCTGTATTCCAAATCACCCCCCCCCCCCCCCCCCATTCCATAACTATTAACCATATCCTTCCTAACACCAATAAATACAAATAAAGAATATATCGAACTCCTCAAAAAATTCAAAATAACAGAATTTCATCACCAGGGCCAATACGATAATACTGTAAATCGCCTATGAACAGCCCTAGCAAAGCTACGGCCACCCCCCTATAAAATGCTTTAAGGTCAGAAATCGTGAAGTAACCTAGTTATATGGGGGGCTATAACTACGTAATTTCACGATTTCTGTCCTTAAAGCATTTTAGATCGTAATTTTTCTACAACAAATTGACTATGGTGCAACATGGCCTGATGGTTAGCATGATCGTTTCACGTACCAGAGGTCCCGGGTTCGAGTCCGGCCTCATCCACCCCTGACATTTTCGGGAAGAGCAAGGCCCTGTCATGTCTCATATTCATGTCGATTATGGCATGTAAAAGCATCTGGAATTTCCGATGGGATTTAACTAGCAAAATTGTCCCTCTCTCCTTCTGGCGTAAAGGCTAAGGCTGGGAGCGCACCAAAAGCTAAAGCTATAAATTGACTGAAATCTTCATACATTCAAAGAAATCTATATTTCATCCCCTTAAATCGTGTTTTTTCGGCACCAAAATTTACTAAAAGTTTCATACATAACGCAAACTAAATTAAATATATTTCTGAACAAATGAGAGTGCCTTATTCAGCATTGCCTAATGCTAGATTGAACGCAGATCAAGTACGTGAATGCTCGCATAAACGCCAAATTTTCCGCGATTGCATTAGGCCTAAACAACCTCCCTGGACAGAAGTAAGATTCGAACTATAACTTTGTTACGGCCCACCCCTTTTTTTTTTACCGAAATAATTTTAATAGCCCATGGGCGTTTAATACGAGATTTACGAAGTATGAATACGCTGCTATCCGAGATTACATTAGTCCGTGCTCGCCCACTGCACCATTAAAGGAGATCTCTAACTTGGCTGCTCTCCCCACAATTTTTACATTTTTTATTTTTATTTTACATGTACGGTTTTATCCGTTTTTCTGTGATTCCGCAGTTTTGTCTGGTGTTTATGGGCTATTGTGTTTTATATTTTGATTTGACCTTTAATTATCTGCAATGAATTTTTTTTTTTAATTCTATACGCATTTCGCTTGAGAATGGGTCTGAGTTGACCCGAACCGTTGAGTGACTAAGTTTCTTGTTTGTTTAGAACCATCTGGTTTTACTATCGTTACTATAGTTAACAATTTAAATACAGATGCAATCTATTTCCGTTCGCCTTTGTGCTTGTGAGTCTGACTGGCTGGCTGAGCGGGAATTGGATCGTCGATCTTTGAAACAAGGCCGAAACCATATACCGCTAAGGCATACTAACACAGCCAGAACTAAAACGGCAACAGCCAGCATTTAACATGCACACACACAAATGCATGTAAGCAAGCAGTATCTAGTCGCCACTGGAGGGATGCTTGTTGCCACGCCCCATACCATGTAAACGGAAAGAAACACACTAATGCATGACATCAAGAATAACAGGACGGAAAGGCAAATCGGCTCGATTGTTGGTAAACAAATATAAATGCAAACCTATTTCTGTTGACTTTTGGACTTAAATTTCAGACTGCCTGAGCGAAATATGAACCCTCGACCTTTGAGACCAAAGGCCATACCGACACGGTCGATAGACAAAAAAGGAAACTGCCACAGGTAGCATGGAACATAATTATAAGCAAACACTTTCCAATGACGCTGAGAGACGCTTGTTACCACGCCTCATGCACCAAGTGAAGCAAAAGGAACACATGCCTACATCTTAGCGGTAGGGCTTTGGCTTTTGATATCAAAGGTCGAGAGTTCAATTTTTTTCTCGGCAGTCTAGCATTTACGTTCAAAAGGCAACGGAAATAGGTTTGCATCTGAATTTATTTACCACGAATCGGCCGAATTGGCTTTCCGTCCGGCTTAGTTACCAATTTGCAGCGTTATTTAGTATCGGATTTTGCATTGAAAGCCAATTCAAAACGCGCTCAAATTCCATTAATTTTTGCCTGGTGGCTCGTTGATCTCGATTTCAACCAAATTGCAGCTTTTGTACCGCTTTATTATTTTTACCCAGAACCCTGAAATGTGCCAAATCATTTTTCAAGATAAAACGCACGAAGGCTATGAAAAGAAATGAAACTGTAGTGAAACTGAGAATATTCCTGACTGTAATTTTTTTCTTGATTGTGTACTACATTCTGCCAATCACACTCGACTGGCAGTGATAAAACTTCAGTATCTTAGAAAGCTACTGTGGTCTTATCACTGTCAGTCAATGTTCAGTAGCTTCCTTACATACAACTAGTTGTACCCTGGCGTAACATACGTCGGTCTAGCTGATTCCCGCTGCTTCAACTCGGCTGTAATAATCAGCATTATGAAAGTAATAGTGTTTGTTTCTAATTGTTAGAGCGCATATCCGTTCTCATTGTCGGCCGCTCGCCCTTTTTCTTTGCTACCGTGGCAAGAATGAGCCCGCTCGCTCTCTTGCTGATTGTTGAAGCTTCGTTTGTTTAATCTTGATCCCTAATAATCCTAGGGCCTCAGGGCTTCGGGCAGATAACCAGGAGTGGTTAACGCTCGATAAACCCTTTGAAATCCTTTGAAACTTTATAATCCTTCATTAAGTCAGCTCCTGATCTAATTCTGCTAAGCGAAATATATATCATATTAAAAACCAAAACTGATAAAAGGGGCCGACAAGTTCCGAATGGTTCGGCCCTTCAAAGGAGTGCTATCAACACACCAAAACATTCGCCAAGTTAATCGCACCGCTTAATAGTTCGAAGGTTAAATAAAAGCTAGAACATTGCTACTTTCGGTAGCAAAGTTCAAGTTTTCATTTAACGTCCGAAGTATTATTCGATGTGATTGAGTTGGCGAATGTTTTGGTGTGTTGATATCACTCCTTTGAAGGGCCGAACCATTCGGAACTTGGCGGCCCCTTTTACCAGTTTTGGTTTTTGATATGATATCACTCCTTTTTTAAAAATTGTGTATTGACTCAACTCCACTACCGTGCAGATGTGTAATAAAGTGCCACCTTAACAAGAATTTGGTTTTCAACAATTTCCTACTACCTTTTGCCTATTGGCTGAACCATTATCAACTTGGTCACCTCTTTATAGGTTTTTGGTTTGGCTTTAATTTTGTTGTAATTTGTTTTGTTTAGTTAGTTTTGGGAGTGAGTTGTTATCACTCCTTTGAAGGGTCGAACCACTCTCAACTTGGTGGCCTCTTTACAAGTGTTTGGCTTTGTTTGTTTTGATTTGTTTTTACAGTTGGTTTATTTTTCGTGAATTGGACGTGAATACAATTTCTTTGGCAACGTTGTTTAGATTTATCGTGATACTCTAGTGTGTGTCTAGGCACGCACGAGTATACACGTTGTCATTGTCCGAAATTTGGCCATCCAATGAGAGATGATGCCGACAATACTAACAATGGTCATAACAATATTTTGGTACTTGCGCGCCATCCCACGCCATACTCGTTACACCCCTAGGCTCCAAACCATACGCAGTTTGTATCGTACTGCAGACATTTGTCCAATTTCATAGCTGGAAGCCTTCCCGTTAACTAGTAACACATTTACAACGTTATTGAGGGTCAGATTTTGCATTGAAAGCAGCTTAGCTGGCATTCCTACACGAGTTATTTTTTTTGTCAGGTGGGTCATTACTCTTGATTTCAACACAATTTATGCTTTTGTACCCCATTATATTTCCCCAAGTACCTGAAATATGCCCAACTATGCTTCAGGATATAAGACACTGACGCTATGGCGACGCGCTACAATGGTCTACAACCTCGCCAATTGAATTGATGTGATGTTTGTTGTGATGTTTGTTGCCTAACTTGGCGCGACACACTAGCGTGTGTCTAGATATACATAATGAAACTGATGCTAGGACGGGTGTTGCTTAATACTAAAACCATGGAGTCGCGCTGTACTACTACAATGTCCGCTACAACGCAATGCTGAATGATTGTTGCCTTACTTGGCATGACTCACTAGCGTGTCTGTAGGCCAGTTTGCATGATCAAAGCCACCTGAATGAAAAAACGTTCGTTCTCGACACCTCCAACAGCAACTAAATTATTGAGGTGTGGAGGCAAAAAAATGGAGGTCTGGTAAGTGGCACTTAACACTAAGCGACAATTTTGTAAAACTGCTAAGATTTCCACCCGTGATCCCGAAATAAAATAGTGGCTACTGCTGTTTAATCGAAGCCACGATTTTCTTTGCCACGAGTTGTGAAAAGGCATGGCGAACGAGGTAAAAGTCTTCGTCACATGCCAACAGTGTGCTGTTAACAATTGTGGTGTTTAGTAGTGCGTAGATACAGCACTAAAGCTGACAAAATGCATGTCTGCCGCAATAACGTCTAAATAATTTAGGTCGCCCCCGAAATCGCGCATACCGGTACAATTTCGTGCAAGGCTGTAGTACAGTTTAGTGACCGTGATTTGTTTCATCCGACGTCATGGCTGCATACAGGCATCGCTCAAGTTTTATAAGAAAAAAACTGTAACAATTAACTAACTTTAATACTGTCGGTGAGAGAAGTTAACGACCGCTTTAAATGACTTTCAATTTACGAAACGCATAAATAAAACGGACGAAAACACGAATTCGCACAAAAAAAGTTCGCTTCAAACATGCATAAACTATTTACGTTACCGCCGTCGTCTGCATTTGGCGGCAGTTTATTATTACTGTATAAAGAAAAAGAAACTAATTTTGTTTCTGTTTTAGGGGTGGAAACTGTAAAGGCAATGGTATGCGTTGATTTACGACATATCACGAATAATTTAATACGGTACATTAAAGTTATGATTTACTATTGACACCTACGAAGAAGCATTAAGTTTGCAATCAGTAAGGACTTTACACTAACTAGTAAAATTCTAACCACAGTTAGAATTCCATGAGGAGAATGGATAACAACAGGAGATTATAAAGAACTCCGTTAGAATGGTGTTGGCCAGTATTAAGACTGTCTCAGCGTATGACGAACTCCAGCCTGTTCAGAATGTCACGAGATCTCCGACCGACGCGACGTGACCGGTCGTCGCCATGACAGCCACGCTCTTAGGCACTCGTTCACAGACGATTGTTGTCGGCTGTAGAAATTCGTAAAATTAATGTCATATAATAATAACAGGAGCTATCGACCAGTAACCTTACAGCTCTTTTGAAGTCCCAAGCGACAGCTATGAAGTTGAGGATGTGGCCATAGCGACTAAGGCGCTATGCAAGTGATCTGGGGGCGAACTGGGTAGCCGGTTCGAATCCGGGTCATGCCACTCCGACGAAACGTAAGTGCATAAAGGTGGCTTACTGAAATACGTTATTTCTAGTGTATGTTTTTCGCTGTTGGCTTGTTTCCGATTTTCCTTAGTATTATTTCCAGCGATTTGTTTCTATTTATTACAGCTATGAAGTGGTAGGAACCACTACCATGTCAATTGTTTTCGGCCGCATGAGGGAGAAAACTAGAGTACCCGGAGGAAACCCTCGTACAACGGGCAGGAAACAACCGATGAAAAATCCTTACATACGCAACCAACTTCACTATGATCGAACCAGGGTATGTAGAAGCCAGAACTGTAAGTGGATAATGTCACTCATCCATGTGGCGGATTTAGCGTGCGCAGAAAGAGCAACTGCACTCATGTCGACAAGTCAGTGGGCCTCGAAAAGGCATATTTCTCTTAAATTGTGTACAAATTACGCCAAACTATCCACTCTTTTAATAAATCCGGATGCAAACCTATTTACGTTGCCTTTTGGACTTGTATGTCAGACTGCCTCAGCGGGGAATCGAACCCGGGACCTTTGAAATCAAAGGCCAAGATCCTACCGCTGAACCATACTGACACGGCCTGTACTGCCTGGCCGTGTCAGTATGGCTCAGCGGTAGGACCTTGGCCTTTGATTTCAAAGGTCCCGGGTTCGATTCCCCGCTGAGGCAGTCTAACATATAGGCTAAGTCCAAAAGGCAACGTAAATAGGTTTGCATCCGTATTTATTAAACCAATCTCGAGCCCATTGGCTTTCCGTCCCGTTTAAACTATCCACTATTGGGTATTTCATTTCTTTCATTATCAAGTTGGGGTGTTATAGACTACAACTTACCCACCATTCTAATAGGTGATATGAATGCTATCAAGAATTTATAGGGTTGGGGAGGAGAATTCGTAATTCTAAAAAGCCCCTGTTGAAACGTGTTACATTCATTCCTATTAGTTCCATCCGAGTTTTCAGAGGGCGCCACACCTTCCATCTGGTAATTTTTACTGATTTTTCAGCCCAAATCTAAGGTAAACTAAATTACAACTAAGCTAAACTAAATAATAATTAAATACAAGCTAGTTTCGTTAGTTTAGTTTAATTTTAGGCTGAAAACTGAGTAGAAATTCCCACATAAAACTCATGTCGCCCTCTATAAACTTAAACGGAACTAACAGGAATGAATCTAAGACGTTTCAGTAGGGGATCTCAGTCACAAATTCTCCTCTCCAACCCTATATAAATTTTTGATGGTATTTAAACCCGTTAGATAAGGCGAACCATGAAAATCGGGAAAACATCAATAATAACAAGACTGATGTCTGAATCTGAATCCGATGAAAATTCAAGGCTTCAGGTTCAAAATTCAAATTCAAAAATTCAAAATTCAAATTCAGGTTCGAATGATAGAACCTGTAATGATTGACAGCCGTAATGATTGAAGCACCTTATCACGTTAATTCATTCACGTTCTTCATTTCATGTTCAACTCATACCGGTTTTTGTTAGGTATTTATTTGTAGCTGTTCAATTTTCAAGATTTTCATTTCTTGATGAGGAGCTCAGTTTGCACGGGGCCTCGATTTCCCAAAATGCGCCTGCAGGTGTGAAAAGTAAATCCGGTACTGCACACACCGACCAGACCAGTTGGTGACAAGTCGCTACAAACCCGACATGAAAAATACACAAGGGCGGATCCAGAACGAAGTCTTGGAGGGGGTCGCTGGGTGATTTTTCTACGTTTTCATGCATTTGTTTCGTACTTTAACCGTTTTTTTGCAACAATTTCGGCAGTTTTTCTTAGTTTATTTGCCTTGGAGGGGGTAGCAGCCCCCTCGGTCCATTCCTTGGATCCGCCCTTGGAAATACAGGATGTTGCAGAAAATACTTCAAATCTAGGATTAATATTATTTGCCTTCACGAACATCGCAGTTACGTGATATTATTGAGATAGCTAAAAAAAATTATGCCATATTCACTGGTGAAATATTTTCTTTAAAAAAAACATAGAATCCGAATATGAAAGCCGGCATCGCTTGAGCCTAGAATTGTGAAGTATAAGTGGTATAGCTGAACTCATTCTCCAGTGGTTTTTTGCTGGTTGATCGCTAGTCTGTCGGGCCAGTGTGAGAGGGTGATATTATTTTCAGAGGGGGGGGTTATTATTATTGTCGTTCATTGCGATTTCTTGTCTTGGTCGTTGGTTCGTCGTGGAGTTCTAAACCCGCAATTAGAGCCCACAACTCGGCTAATTTAACGTTTATTTGGTATAAAGGGTTTGGTTTTCGTGTGGTCATAGACTATTGGGCCAATCGCTTGGTATACTATATCTCTAAGGAGGCTCTCATGTTGGAACGATCCTAGAAAACGGTTTTATTTTTATTACAACAGATTTCACTGCAAATAAAGGGACGAGTGACGCTCTTGAAGCACCTTATCACGTCAAGCGATAAGAGCCCATTGTTGATCGGTTAGAATTCTTCACTCCTTGTTTTTCGTGCAGTACTCCTGGTCGATGTTACTGTTAGACCTGGTTAAAAGGTTCTTAGATGGATCAAACAATTTTAAACTGTACGGGCCACTGATCCAGTTCATTGTTTGAGCTGGACATAGATCTTGTCTCTGTACTCCTAATCTGAACTTTAAGAGTTCAGAACTTCGTCATCTTTTGAACGAACTTGGAACCTAGCCTCGATCATCTTATCGATTAGTAAAAATAAAATTTTTAATTCGGTCCGGCAAAGTTGGTGATCCAGAGGTGATACATATTGGGTGTTTCAGAATAAAACCGACAAACTTCCAGGGCATACTAAGGAGGTAAAGACAAGTCAAAAAGTCCTATACAACATCTATCCATAAATGCTTGGTTACCGAGATATCGTCCTATTACACCCCAATTATTTTATGATCGAGTATTTAAGTCATAGCTTAATTGGTGCCTGTGAGTCACAGGCTGTGACTAAATGCCTGCAAGGTGCACGCTGTATTGTGCCCTCGTACATCAACCATCTTGTGTGTTTAAGCAGTGTCAATTGTATGAACTAAAGGTGTTGGCGACGGTTTAAGACCAAATTCATAGCTCCACATACTCAAATTCACTATAGTGCACCAACATGATGCAAAACTTCGTGCTAGAGATAATGAATTGCGTTCAAAACTGCAACTACATTTAACTCTTGCCAAGAGAGTTGTAAATAAATTTAAAAAAAAAAACTTTAGAAGGATGGCGTTGGTTAATAATTTCTACACGCAATAAATGTTACTCAAAGCTGTAAATGAAAAATGTTTTCGTACTAGTTGCGTGTTTTATTTTCTGGGAGTTGCGGATGTGAACTGCTTTGTGAAATATGGTTTCATTTTTGAGCGAAATGTCACCAAACTTTTTTTCTTGAATGACTCGATGTAGTGCTACTGTAGCCACACCCCGGAAAAAAATTGGCAGGAGGCCGAACAAAGCCAGGGGTATTGTTATCGCCCGAGCAGTTTGATAAAAGTTGGCATAAATATACCTTCCATACCTATCTACTATCTGGCCAAGTTTGGTCGAAATATCTTGAATAGGAACGGAGAAATTAATAGTTTAATTTTGCTGGAAAGAGGACTTCAATCATATACGCCATGTATGATTATTTAAGAGTGTTTAAAAAAAAAAACCTGTTATTGTAACTATCTGAGTGAAAATTGCTTAATTATCCTTTAAACCTATAACAAGTGCACAACACTCAGCCTAGGTTCATTTTTTGTAAATCCCATATGTGCACTTGTTTGTGACGAGATTCGAACCGGTGTCCACTTGGTCTGGATGCCACAATTCTGACCACTCAGCAGCTGCTGTTAACTCTAATGCGGGTCTTTGGGGGCCTTCATAAAGCTCGCGTGTTGCATGGGACTTTAGTCATGCTCCTTCTTGGGGAAAAAACTAATAATAATGTTAACGTATGTGAGTCGAAGTTGTGCCGTTTGCACTTGCTACACAACAACTAGTACATCTCCAGTCGGGTAACTTTTTAGAAGTGCAACTCTTACTGTTCGTTCTCCATACTTAATTCTTCGCTGTCGCTTCTCTTAGTTTTTCTCTGTTGCTTCTCTACTTAGTTCTTTTCTGTCGATTCACTATACTTAGTTTTTGTTTGTTGCTACTCAGTTCGCCTGTCGTTTCTCTACTTAGTGCTTCGCTGTTGCTTTTCTACTTGTTTTTCTCTATTGCTTCTCTAATTAGTTGTTTTCTGTCGATGCTCTATACTTAGTTTTTGTTTGTCGCTACTTAATTCTCCTCTGTCGTTTCTCTACTTAGTGCTTCGCTGTCGCTTCTCTACTTGTTTTTTTCTGTCGATTCTCTATGCTTAGTTTTTGTTTGTCGCTACTTAGTTCTCCTCTGTCGGTTCTCTACTTAGTTTTTCTCTGTCGCTTCCCTACTTAGTTCTTCTCTGTTGCTACCCCTTCCTCTACTCACGAATGTTCACTCCCCGCATGTTTTCCGTACGGGCTTCGCCTAGAAACATATTCGCGCCAATTATCGGTGGCGCACAAGCAGAGTTGAGGAGGAATGGTTCGGGTGGGAGTGGTGTTGCCAGTCACTCCGTTTCGCGCTCCGATGCTGCCGGATGAGGATTAAATGAATGCGTCGCGCTGCTGGCGTGGCAACCAACGGTATAGGCTAAAGCAGGATCCGCGCGTGCCAACTGATATGGAGAGAGAGAGAGCGAGAGACGAAACGAGCTGGATGGCACAAGCGTCATTGGAATTTTCCCGATCATTTCTACGATGAGAGGGAAAAGGTTGTCGCTAGCGAATAGTCAAGTGCATTTTTTTTCTACCTTGTTGATTAGGGTCCCACCGTTTAATACGTTTTGGGGGTTGGCAGTAAGTTTTTATTCGTTGGTTGCTAACAGTGTGCACGAGTGTCTTTCGTTTCATCCAGATGTTTAGAAAAGTGAAAATCTGCAAAAACAGTTGTTAGATGTATCTAACATCTGTCTTTAAACATTGGTTTCTACAGCGTTTGTTACCAGTGTACCCGAGTGTTCTTTGTTTCATCCGGATGTTTAGAAAAGAGATAATCTGCAAAAATATTTTTTAGATATATCTAACATGCGTCTGTAAACATTTGTTTCTACAGCGTTTGTTGCCAGAGTGCCCGAGTATTCTTCGTTTCATCCGGATGTTTAGAAAAGAGAAAATCTGCAGAAACAGTTTTTAGATGTGTCTAACATGTGTCTGTAAACGTTGGTTTCTACAACGTATTAGCTGGTGAACAGTACTCGAGTCTTTACTGCAAAAAGGAAGTCCTGTATCAGTTAAAGAATGGCAGCCATTTCGATTGTAAAATGTTATACAACTAATATATAAAAATTGTATAGCGTTACAGCTAAACTGTGGGGTTAGTCACGGTCCCAGTCATGGTCGCTTTATACATTAGGCATTGTCATTAGCTTTAGGCATAAACCCTTCGAGCAATAACGTCACTTCTTTCCGAGAGGAGCACATTCCTATGTTCTATACACTCGGCAAGCGTTATACTCACGAGGACACGAGCAAACAAGAAAACAAGATGCACTAACACTGCATTAGTAATTCGACGTGTCGTATG